>JAOWAN010000005.1:14645050-14663266 GCA_028566635.1 Lobelia cardinalis
TGAAATGTGCATTCCTAAATCTTGCAGTTGGTATACCGAGTGCATAGGTTTTAATAAGATTTTGCGTAAATCATGACCCCCTGTAGATGATCTGAGAGATGCCATAAAAACGGCTCTATCCCACAGGAGAGGCCTACATTGGAATTCCTCTGTTCACCTGATGGCCACACACAACGGCCACTTTGCACTTCTGCTCCAACCAGAAACCCTAGCACTAACGCAGAAAGGAAAGATGCAGAAATATGATCAATCTAATCTAACCAAACTAGGGGTGTTCACGGTTCGGTTCGGTTTGGTTCGGATTTACGCAATTTTGACGAAAATCGCAACCAAACCAATCTATCGGTTTTTTGAACTTTCTAAACCATAATCAACCCAATCCTCAAATAAATTGAATAGTCGGTTTTTATATTTTCGGTTCGATTTGGTTATTTTTTCGGTTTTTGAACAAATTTTGTGAATATTTAATCTTTTTAACAAAAAATTATTAATTTTTAAGTAAAATTGGCAATGCTTATAATTGAAATACAAAAACTACTGATTACAAGTAGCGAACATACAAATTAATGAAGGTTTTTCAATTTTTAAATATATAATATTTATACCTAGGTTAGATTGTTAGTAGGCATGCACAATTACTACATCCTCGGTTCGGTTTGGTTTTAAAAGACCAAAATATATTCAAAACTGCAACCAACCCAATTTTTCGGTTTTTAACATTTTTAAAACCAAAATCAAACCAAATATTTGATTCGGTTTTATTTTCGTCGGTTTAGTTGGTTTGATTCGGTTGGTTCGGTTTTCAATTTTTTTTGCCAAACTATCAGAAACAGACTATGCCCAAAAGAACACGGACCCCCAGTGGAAAAATAATGAGAAATGGTGAAGACTAGGCAAGAAATCAAGTATGATGGGAAAGAATGATAAGGGTGGCCCCGTCCCCTCTACATTTGTTAACTACTCAGAAGTGAAGCAACTTACGTCCATGGTAATTTCATACTTTCTACATTTCCAAACTTCTCACAAATTTCTCTTTGACTAATAGTGTGTGGGAAACCTTCATTATTAACATGGAAAGTGAAAGAAAGACTTCATATATCATACTAGTGAATGCCCGTGCTCGATGGCACGGCGAAAAAAAAAATCGATGATTTAGTTTTTTGTTTGTCTGTTTTGAATGCATAATATTTTTTTGGCCTAATTTTAAAATTTATATGCATTAATAAAGATAATTTTTTATGTAAAAAAGTTTTTTTTTGAAAAAGAAAATAAGGAAAAAGTATAGTGGAAGAAGGAAAAAAAAAAGGAAAAAGTATAGGAATTTGGGTATGAATAGTGAAAGACTTGCCCATATAGAATAGATTTACTGCACTATTTATGATAGTAATGGAGTAACTTACAAAATGATAAAACTGGAGCAGATAAATTACTGGATCAATGTCGTTTCCTTGATTGGTTGGAATTTTCTATCAATGCTGAAAGTTAACATACCTTTATGGAAACTGAACCATGCCCTAGAAACTTGCCCTACATTTTGATGCACTCAGGAACTACTCATCACCTCAAGGTCCAAACATACGGCCAAATATATGACCATTAAGGGTTCATTGGAAACTTTATTAGTGCTCAATGTTAAGATGGATATTTTATGGTTGACATCGTATTCTACAATTCTTTTTCTCAAGATCATGATCCAGCATTAAACAAAGTAAAAATATGATCACTTCAAAGTTCCAATAGTTTCAAGGGTAAAACAATTAAGACCATAGAAAACTCTAAGGGTAAGTTGCATTGTTTCAGAACCATTCCTCATTATTTAAGCTCAGAAAAACATACCATGAACCATCGCTGATCCCATGTCACTGGGTATCTCAAATTGAAGCATCTTATAGCGTTCATTGCTTTTCATGGCTGAGTAATCTGGATGAGTAAATGTAAAGACCTATGTGGAAAAATCAACATGCACAGATAAGTTACTGGAAGAAATGTTTTTCAAGTTAAAAATAAACAGATGAAACTCTCCATAAATTACTGTCTGCATGCTATTGCTATGTAGGAAAACTCACAGGTTGAGAGGGAGAAAGCCTGGCAACTCGGTGTAGTTTGACAACATATGCAGTTTCAAAGTGTACAAGATCTTTATGCAATTTAACCTGCATCAAATCATCGAATAAGGTAACATATGCATCAATATCGTAATGGACACTGAAATTGTACGGGCAAGGTACTCACATCATTGTATAACTTTGATGCAGTCACAGGCTGTATGTAACTTGTGTACCTGAGGCCAAAAAGTTAAAGAAAAATCAGCAAATGATTATAATGAGAATGATATTCTATGAAATCAACCAAAGTCAATTAAACTTCAAGAAAGTTGAGTGACAGAAGAAATGAATCTTGTTAAATAAATAAAGAACATCGTTACAATTCAGCAAAGAATAAGGGAAAATCTTTAAGTATGAAAATGCGACTGTGTGCGGTGGGTTGGGGGAGGGGGGGGGGGACAATTCAGCAAAGAATAAGGCAAAATCGCTAAGTTGTATGATCCAATCAGATAAGGGCCTATGCAAGGAGCTGAAGTTGACGGCAGAAACATGGCAAGTGGAGAACATGCCATTTTCCTTTTTTATGTTTTAATATAAGTAACCCATGGAGTTACTTCTTCAACTCCAAATTCCATGTATTCACGCCAAAACATCTCACCACCCACTAAGCAGTCCAGAAAAGGCCCCCCAAAAATTCCTATAGATAGCCTACAACGCTACGCCTCCTCCTTCCAAAATCATTCTTCTCCTCACCTCCAAGTCTTAAATAGTTTCTTTCTTCTTTTTATTTACTGTTCTTTTTCTTTTTCTTAATATGGTATGAAACTGGTTATAAATAATTTATTATCTTTGGTAAGAAAATTTAGCTAACATTTAACTGAGAGAAGAGTTTGTTTTAATGCGAAGAATTCAAGTGGATTTGTGTTTCAATATGCTCCTTAATCCTTAAAAACTTGCTTACCAATTATGTGCTATATTATATCTTTTTTTGCTATAATTAGTAAATTACACAGCATTATATTTCGTGGTATAGATAAAATTAGGCGTGACCCAATAGTAATTAGAAATTTTAAAACAGTCTCTGTGAGACAATACTCTAAACTAATCACTATAGTAATTTATGACTGTGATCGCTAGAACGTTTATTTCATAGTTCACTTTTTGTCCATCATCTGCAGCAACACCTTAAAGCATTTGTTCTACACAAAATTCTTGTGGTTGTAGCATTACTCTTCCCCGTACTTATTTGATGTGGGATTTGAGTATGTATAAAAATGACCTATTAACTCTGCATGCAATTAGGTGACACTTGACCATCCTTTAAGATTAAAGGAGGTATCATTCATGAGTAAATTAATGCGACAAATATTACTTACGCCGATGGAATGGAGATTCCGTCTTCCTTCAGAAATCTTTGAGCTCCATCAAGACACTCAGGAGACAGCTCATTGTCTCCAAAAGACCCAAGCAATTCACTGACCTATATTTGATATGGCAAGGTAGGGAAACTGAGCACCCACATACGGTGAGAGAAAGTATACAGTGGATTTTTAAGCATAATTGCTTACCAAAATGTCAGCTTTCTCAGGAGCATTCCAAGAACGCATGTCACAAGAAACTATAGTAACAATGTTTTCCCATCCCTCAAGTTTAACCAAGCTCTACATAAATAATAAAAAACACTAATTAATTATAAGAACAATTAAAGAAAAAGCTCAACTCCAGCCCATTGTATTATGTAGTATGTACAACAGTAAAAAGGAAGATTCAATTAGGAGGAGGCAATATTCAGTTTATTGTGACTTGATGCCTTAGGTAGATGATGTTATAAAGGACCACACCATGCAACAAATTTATGGGAAAATGTTCTCCTACCTGTGAAGAGACGGGTGAAATGTATAAACTGATCTGGTCAACCAGTAAATTACAACCTTACATATCTAGGTTACATGGACCCTTCACTTTTGCCCAAATACCGGAGTCTGACACGACAAGACACGGGTGTGGCTGTTGTACACTACATTTGGTATAAAATTTTATAATTTTGGAGGATCCAACACTCACCGTGTCAGATCCTAGTAGCTGAGTCCAGGTAACATAGTCTTGCATTTTGTTTTCTAAAAAATATCCAATTTTTGCGCTCTTCTTGTCAAAGCTTTGAATAATGCAAAATCAACATCAACTCAGCAATAGTAAATTATCACGGGTTAAGAGTTAAGAACTTCTTTAATAGTACTATAAAATGACAAACTACCCTCAAAGGTTTATTCACCCTCTCAGGTTTAAAGACGACCAATCTAAAAATTAACTTGACCGTACAAAAAATGTGAGCCCTGCATGGAGTCAACCAGCCTCAGTTGTTGTGCGTAAAGAAGGCTAAAAGCATAAGCAAATTTGAATTGATGCTTGTTTGGCAACTTAATTTAACCATGGGGGAGAAACAACATTATGCACTAAGAAAGGCTAAGGGCTGCAGAGGTTAGAGTTGATCAGGCTTGCATAAATAAAATAACCACAGAAGGAATGGAGAAAGTGTATCACAAGAACCACCTAGCTGTGTCAAGCTATAAAACAGTGTATTTTAAAATGTAAATGATGTTGGACGAAGAGCTGGCGCCTGATAAGTACTTTCTCCACTAGCACGTCAGTTTCACATTCCCATCGTTCTGTAGGAGCATCTTACATCGAATCATCCACATGATTGGTTCCTTCCAAACCAATGGAATAAGGCCTGCCTCATCCTTAAGTAAAACCCAAAAAAGGAACCTGCTCTTTGTTTCAGTCCAAAAAATCATGATAGCAGGGGGCTGCAAGGGATCACAAAACTATAGGCCATAGGGTAACCAACAACATTTCTTTTGTTGGACTTCCAACGAAAGCAACACCATGAAGATTGATAAAGAAAAGACGACCAAGTCAATGGTAAGTGTGAATGCAGAAGGGACACTTTTCTGTGGCCAGCTTAGTTGCCTAAACCATTTTGCTTAACCTCGAGGAGACATATAGGGGACATCTTTTTGAACTGGAATTCGAGCAGGAGTGACTTAGACAGCCAACAAACAGTCAAGTCATCCCACAATGAAGATCCAAAACTCTGGAAAGTAACAGATTGTTCTTCAAATTATCGTTGGATGAGATGAAACTGGCCTATTTTGAGAACTGCTAAGCCAACAGCAGTCCATATACATGTGAGCATGTATAATATTAATTTTCCAATGGGAAGCCATCGCGCCTTATATTATCGTTGGTTTTGAAGTATAGTGGTAATTTTCCCAGCTTATTTTGCAAGGCGGATGTTCACACGAACTAAATCTATTGCATTGGAGATACTAATAGAAAAACAATAAATACTCCCTGCTAAAACAGTAGCCCTATTTCATTTTCAAAAGTCAAAACCAAGGGCCAGATCAGGAAGCTGATTTCGTAACAGATCGGAGCAGACGGTACTGTTCAAAATATGAGATGGAGTAGATGAGTTTTTTTTGTAAAATGTCATCTTTGCCCTTAGCATTAATTATAGCATTGTTAGGCGTGCGGTCCTTTCTGACAACTTTTCTACCATATCTCTTTCTCTCGGAAAATATCCCATCCCCCATCTCTCTTTCTCTGCCACAACCCCCATCTCTCTCTTCTCCCTGAAGCAAACCTTACTGAAATGTTGCTCAGAAATGGGGTGTACGGATACACTTTGGCTTGAAATCACCTAGCAGTACCCTTTTTCAAGCTGGAGAAAGGAAAGAAACCCCTGAAGAGTTATAATGAGGCTTGATTCTTGGAATGAGATGTTGAACTTGAGCTGCAGTACTGGTTTTGGAAACAATCAGCTTGGAGGAGGTGATCAAGGTGGTACGGTAGGAAATCAGAGCAAACTTGAATCTTCCATACCATCCCATTGTTAAAATGGGGAAGTGAGAAAATCAAAGAAAGCAGGCAGGGTTGATTGCTAGCATAAATGGACAGATGAAAGAAACCAGTTTTATGTTGAGAAGAACGGAAAAAAGAAGGGAGGAGATAGACCAGGAGGAATCATCATGTAAAAGAGATGATATATACTAGCCAATTTGGGTCGGCTTAGAAACCCCCATGTCATATCCACATCCTTCACCAAATTGAAAATCAAACTCTTAAAATACGGCCCAACTAAACCCCAGAAAAACTGTATAAGCAGATAGCAAAACCCATCAAAAAAAATCCAATTGCATGAAAACCCCAGTTCAATATAACCCCATTCACTTCAAATCATTAAATCCACAACGAAGACCAACACAACCTGCACGACCAGGTTTACCATAAGAGGAGCTGTCTACTTTGAACTTCCAGTGATTAGGAGGAGGTGCAGACCAAGAGCAGAGCTTCTTTTGAACATCATTTCTCTTTCAAGGCAAGCTTTGAAGTAATAATGACCACCCCAAACCCTAGAAGTAATGTCAAATTATTAAACCCAGATAATATAACTTCATAATCAAAATGAAAACCCATTTCTCAAATCAACTCTAAACTTCACTTTCTCTCACACAACCTCTCTCCTCTACCAACATCTCCTCAAGCAACAGCAGCAACAGCTCCAAATGTTCTGGACATACCAGAGCCAAGAGATTGACCAAGTTAACAATTTCAAACCAGCATCTTATTTTGCTGCTGCTGTTGTTGCTGTTGATTAACCAGCATGTTGTGAAGATCGCCGCCGCCGCCGCCGTTGGTCAAATGATTCGGCTTTGAGCGATCCACGGCGACGACGTCATCGTTGGAGGACTCGGTCCGATTAGATGAGTCGACCACTCCTCCGTTAGCCGCACCATGGCTAACCCAGTTCTAAAATCACGACAAACCAACAACAAATATATGCACACTATTTGAAGTCGAACCCATCTCGAGTGTTGCGGCAGGGCCACCTTCAAACCCAATTGGAATTATCAAGTCATAAACTCAAGATAATCTCAATTTCTTGAAATGGTTTTATATCCAGTTGATGATTAGGTTGTGAGATGGAAGAGTAATTTGAGTTTCTCTCTCTATAAATCAAGATTATCTCCCTCTACTTCGTTCAAATACCTATTTGCATATGAATGAAGCTGGGGCAGTCAATTACAGAAGGGGGAGAGAGAAGAGGGATACGGGATGAGGGAGAGGGGAAAGAGAGGGAGGGAGAGAGAGGGAGAGAGAAATAATAATGTGAGTGATATTTTTGGAAAATAGGAAAAAGCTTTCGGGAATGGTGTAAAAGTATGTTTTGTAGGGTAGATATATAGGGGTAATAGATGAAAAGTAAAATTAAAGTAGTGTGATATGTGTGATATTTTGGGATGAAATTTGATTCGTGATCGCATATTCTTCGTATTCACGGTATTCCCGTATTCCACGAAATCTCGTTCGTGATCCAGCCCTAAGACTATCGATAACAATTACATAAATTCACAAGAATCAGTAAATCTTCATAAATGTTTGGTCAAAGATTAATCAAATTGACCAAAACTAGTCAAAATTGGAAGGCTATTTGGGACGGAGGGAGTAGATTACAGAATAAATATAAACTGGTCAGTTCAGTAACGTGCAAGTATCTAAGCTTCACTTTTGACCCAGCATAGCCGGTCAATAAAAATATGCTATCAATTTGCCAAGACAACCATATGGGATTCAACTTCACAATGTATGAAATGAGATAAGATCAATTAGTAGAGTTACAACTTACATGAAGTGTCACAACTGCATTTGGATTTTTCTCTACAGCGAATACCTTCAACTTCCGTCCAGTTTCTTCGGCTGCCTACCCAAGACAAACGAAAATCAAGCAACACAAGTATTAATCAACAATGTGTCTCTAGTCAAGAATGTACAGGCTCCCAGTAACCAGTAACTTGGAATTTTAACAAAATTGGACAGAGAACTCAGTGGAGCATGGATCTGCATTGCTAACAACCCAGATTTGCATATAACACTTCAAAAGCATACCAACAGCTATGGGTGCAACGGTTCGGTTTGATTTGGTTTGGGGTATAAACCGCAAGCCGAACAGCACCCTATCGATTTGAAAATTTTCAAACCAAAGCCGAACCACAAGATTTGAAAACCAAACCGAATCGAATTGATAAATCGCGGGTCGGTTTGGGCAAATCTTGTTAATTTTCTAAAAAAACTAAATCTAACATAAGATTTATAACAAAAATTCAAAAACAAAAATTATGTTTAACATAATAGCCTTAGATTCATAATAAAAATTCAAAAATAGCCCAATATTGATGTATGTTTACATAATACTTAACACAATACAACTTAAAAGTCTTAAAATTCATAAGTTCATTACATGATTGAAAAAAGAAAAAATAGCCCAAGACAAGCAACTCTTAATTAAAAGGGGTATACACAAATATATAAAAAAATATAAGGTATATATGAACATACACATATACATTAAATATCGGTTTGGTTTGGTTCAGTTTGAAATGCCGAAACCGCAAACCGAACCGTGCGGTTTGGAAAATTTTCGAACTGTAACCGAACCGCCTTCGGTCGAAACCAAACCTCAGTTTGGTTTGGTTAGCGGTTTGGGCGGTTTGGACTTTCACCAACGGCTATCACAGGTAAAAACCTGAATAGCCATGTCAAAAATTGTTTTCCATTTTACCGAAAACAATTTTATATATCATGTGTGCTTGTCCTACGTGTGAGCAACATAGCAAAAAAGAAAACCTGTAATGATGCTCGTACAAGAGGCCCGCGCCCGGCACCTACAACCATCAGCACCTGAAAGAAACAGTAAAAAGGGAGAAGTGTCAAAAATCTCAATTGCAAAACCTGATTTACAAGAATTACATTCCTAAGAAGTAATTCTGAAGAAAGATGATGTTCAAGTATGCACAGCTTACAGAAATTGTGGTAGATGCATTTTCATCTGGGATCCTGTCCACCAATGCTTTCCCGATAGCCCTTTGGTACTACCAAAATACAAATAGGTTCAAGGTTAACATTTCACAGAGTGAAGTAGTAAACAACCAACCATTGATCATCAGCCTGCAGGCACCCAAGCCTTCCAAGTGACTGAAGCCATCAGTCAAGGAACATTATATAACCAGAAAAATTATGATGGCACGCAGGTTGTACTACTATTACCACAATCTTAATTGAAACAAAGCACCACATCCCTACCATCTCAAGACTCGAAACTTTGTTTCACTTTATCCTATAACATTGAGTCTCATGTCCAAAAATAACTAATGATTTACAAGAACATATCAGCAATGTTCACATTGTGCATCTAGCACACCCATTTCAACATATGACATGAATTAGCATCGGTCTTGAGTTATATTAATGCAACCAAAAACCTAATCCACATTACAAGAAAGGACAGCACTCTCTAACAAGTACAAGCACTCCTCTCATTAGTCTCAAACATCTGCATGGAAATACCTGGATGTATTTGATTGTATCCTTTTCGAAAGTTTCGTATGTTTGGGCTTCTAAATTATCCATGAGAGGCTGCAATGAAAAAGTAGGAAAGAGCAATATGTGTGATCAGCATCAATAAAACATAGCAATCATCTGAAAGCTACAAAAAGAATCGAGGACAATAAAATTGGAGAAAACTTACTTGCAAGGGTGACTGTAGAAAATCCCTGTAACCAAGCTGACATAGTAGGATGAGGACAACATCAGATTCCAGTAGAGCACAGATTATAACTTTGTTCATCGTCAGGGAGTGACAGATAGAAATAGGGAAGGCAGGTTTGAAGAGAAGAGAGAAGCACCTCATAACGCTCTTGCTCGGGAATGGGGTCCATCTTCTGATATAAGTAGCCAACATAGTCCAAGTATGACCTTAGGGCATGCTTCTGAAGCCCTGAATAACCATCATGATTAAACATTATAAAATAAAAAATAATTCTAAATGGAACAGCATGCCAGTAATGAAACCAAAATCATCACAAGAGCACCTTCTCTTTTAGTAGATTTTTGTAATGAGTAGCAAATAAAAGGACTTGAATAAAATAAGTTTCTGAATATTGCTTTCATTAGTTCATACAGGGACTTTATAGATCTAAATGTAACTTAGACATCAACTGTCAGAACCTTACCTTCCATGTTATTATCAGTGTGATCAATACCCAACTCCAAGCTTCCTGTTGGCAGATTGTGCACTGGCTTTCCAGAAATCACTATCTAAGAAAGAAATGTCCAAGGAGATAGATCAATATTCAATAGACTTGCTGGAAAAAAAATTAGAGAATATGCAAGAATGTACATATCATCATTCACTAGTTACTTGCGGTAACTCATATTAACAGGTAATTACATCACTCAGATTCAAAGTTTGCAAACCATAAGAAATGCAATATAAAATATTCATGATCACGACCAATACCACCCAAAAAAAAAGGAAGGAAAGATAATTAAGTACCATTATTTTTGTAGATAAGAAGATTTATATCAAATCAGAAGAGAAAGATTAAAGAACCCTTAAAGAAAAGCATAAAAAAGCAAAGTGTTCGCATCCGGCATTCCCATTTAGTGCATCCTTTCCCACATTGATCGTCTCCATAAGAAGTTAGTATCACTACAACTTTCAAATATCATGCTTACACATAAATGAGCAGAAAAGATAGCGTCGTCTACGAAACTAGTTTGGAAGGAAAAGTAGAAAATGCAAATTACATGCATCTCAATATTTCCCTAACTGCAAACATGATTCTTATAGTTACCAAGCATAAGAGAACAGTAAAAGAAGTGAGAGAATTGGAGAAGACAAACACTTTACCTGTATTGAATGGTTAAAAAACCCTGCCATCAGCTTTTGGTGACGCTTAGATAGACATGGATGGCCACGTGCATTTGTCAAAAATGACTGAAATGCCAAAGGAAACAACAGCAACTATTATAATGAGTCTTGTACAAAGTCTGAAACCCACACATAAGGTAGAAGGTTGAAACGGGTTGAATGTAGTTACGTTAGTATGAATTATGGCTGCTTTGACAGACTCTCCAAACCATCGTTCAAGTGAATTTGCCGAAGGTAGAGAAGACCTGGTAAACGAAGCAAATACACCTCAAGAAGTATACTTACAAATGGTCCGAGTGCAATGACCAACAGAAGCTTGCAACCATAATTGGCATGAAATCAATCAATCCATGAGGTTAGATAACTAACAGAACATCGAGTGCAATTGATAACTGACTGTGATGCTCACAAAGAAGACGGAAGGAATTCCACAACTCCCAAGAGTCAGCATGCTCTCCACACTGTCCATCAAACATAAAAGGCAATATGAGAGATATTGAAACTTATGTCAACAAATACTTGATCTGCACGTGTCATACTGCACCACCATACAGGATTTTACTCCCTTGAAGAAAATAAAGTGAAAATGAGTAATGGCCATTTAAGAGACAAATGTTGATCAATGTACTGGGGTATTATCATATATACAGAAGGGAGGTTGGACTTCTTGAATGGTTCACACCAATTTCATAAATTAGAAGAAGACAAAAAAGAAAAAGAAAAATTTTGAATGCTCAAACTTGTTGATTGGACAGAAAGAAGGAAATACTAGAAAATCCAAGTAAGAAGAAGTCCACTAGGTCAAGAAATTCTGACAATCTACAGATGCTCTATTCTAGCATAGCTTCATTTCTCTTGTTTGTAGCAAGGTCACACTTCCTCTTACTCCAGAGGGCCTGGACGGACAGGACATAGGCTGGGTAATACATATCATAAATTCCCAACCCAATAGACTGGGATAGTAAGCAAATAGGCTAGAAGTCCTTCGGCTACCACATCCAACATAACATGATCCTCAGTCACTCACCACATGATCCGACACTCCATTTACATCATCGTCGTCGTCATCAGCCTTCTCCAATGGTATCCTAAGCCACAACTGCCGAATGACGAAATAGGTAAGAGTAAAGAAAACAAAATTAGGAAGAAAATATATGCTTCGAGTGTACAAGCTCAGGCCCAACCTGCATATTGCTTAGGCTCTGGAGAATCTGATTTACACATCTAGCATAATTTCCACATGAGGTCCCCTTAGGTGTTGGCAGAAGACAAGCCTGAAAAAGGATAATCAAAATCCAAGAGCTTATTGAGAAAAAATACGTCAAGTATATTGAAGGGGCAAGTCATGCATGAAATAATGCAACCATCATTATTCACCTAGATAATGTCAAATTGTCAGTAGCATGTACTAACTTATGATCAAAAGCCTCATAGAGTGCATAGTGAAAATATGGACATAAACATGGACGAGAATAAGATATGAATAAGCATACTGACATACATTTAAATAAAATAGGCGACCACCAGACTTTAAGGAAAACTTGAATGAGTATCTAGTAAGCCTCCTGTTTTTTATTTTTATTTTTCACTATCAATGAGTTCATAACAAAGACAACATTGACAAAATGCATGAACACAGAAGTAAAGAATGAGCTCAATGAATATTACAGATCAAAATACCAACATTAGCTTTTAGAAAAACATGTAACTTGAACCCCTTATCTTAACTCACTCAGAACTGCTCATGTGTCACTCAATATAAAATCACCCAAGTACTCAGGAATGAATAAATCATATCTTCTAGACTCCGAGGCAACTTATCCAAAATGGCCAAGTTTACCTCAAGTCTGGACACAGGTTCAAAGCATTTTTAAGCACAATCCACGGGTATTTTCATGGAACAGCTTCACCCCCCGCCCCAAAAAAAGAGCTACTGAACCACACACAAACATAAGATGAGGTTAAAGAAAATACTCCATTCACTACAATGGATAATAATCTAGATTAAAATAAAGGGGAAGGTAAAGGGAGTTCTTGATTTAACCTCAAATTATACCAAACATCTAGTAAATCTTAATATTTCTTATTCAAACTCTATTATGATTACCAAATTATGTCACATTACAAATATGAATGATTGAAAAATTCACGGATCTGTTTTAATAGTGACATTACAAAATTGAACTTAAAAAAAGAGTGAAGAAACTGAAACCCGAAAATTGAAAAAGGAAGAAAAAGAAAACACCAATAAATTACCCTCTTCCTCTCTGCTTTCAGCAATCTATCATATATATTTTTTGTCTTTCGGCAGAGTTGGTGGTTGACGAAGACAAGTTCACAAATGCTCAATCATGTGAAACTATGTGATCCATACTCAACTCTGCCTTAGTCCCAATCACTTGGGTCGGTTACATGAATCCCTTTTCACCTTCCATTACGGTCCAATGCAAGGTCATCACGTAGACCACATTATGGATGTCCATTTTAGCTTGTGTTGGCCTCACCAACTTCAGTGATTCTCTCTCATTTAGCTATAGGAGCTACTTTAAGGTGTCCCTTAATTAGTCATCACAAATTTCAATATATCTACTATTCTACTCAGAAAATAGTCTACTCAACTCCTATTTAATCATCTTTTAAAAGCTACCAAATATTCTCCCTTCTTCCTAAAGCATGTATTTGTTACCACAAAGTTGCTTACAAAATCTAATTAACATCCCCAACATTATTTCGATCACCAAAACCACAATCCTGATCCTCCCAGCACCTCATAGACCACACAGTCCTCTCCCAATTACGATTAAAGTCTCCCCAAAGTAAGTTTTTCCCTTTTGGGTATCCCTCGAACTAATTCATCTAAATATTTCCAACTTGATCATTAGTTTGTTGGTCATTCCTACTTGCGGAGCATAAGCACGAATCACGTTAAATTTTTGTTCCCTAATACCAATTTTGTGAGAATGATTTATATTATTTCTAGTAACGATTACACTATCTTCTTTTAGTTACTTATGATTCTTTTAGATCTTTGTTCAACAAGCATATCCCAACTAATTAGATGCAGCGCTGACATTATTTGCATTAGGATTATTTAAAGTTTCCCCATCACTCTCATGAGATCATTTCATGGGTTCTGCAACTACTTAGCAGTAAATTTTCACACCAACTGAAGGAAACATCATTCACACCAAAAAGAGCAGTCATCACCATTTCTTCACCTGTAAGGAGAGATGTGAAGCCCAAGCTATTTCTTGTTTCAGAGCAATCTCAGAATCCTTCCGAACCGTCTCATCTTCGGAATCTAAATCAATCCACGAGCTAATTTTTCCTGGATAAACAAATTGAGATCTATTTACATAGGGAAATTTCAATGACATTGATGATGTTTTTCAAACTACAGACATCACCACATGTGATAAAGGGTATTCGAGAACTAATCAATTTAAAAGTCAATAATAGATATTCTTTAACTACAGGTCTTCAGAGATCAATCCCAGTTGCTCACTATTTTGTGAGAGACACTGGTTTTCATGGCCTCTTTAGTCCATCCACGTGGAGAGCTTTTTGTGGGATCCCACCTTTTTTAGTTATTAAGTGCAACTGGATTGCACTTCTGTTTCAGTAATTCTCCTCGTATTTTTCTTTAATGAACTTTTCGTCTGCCGCTTTGTATTCCCAAGTTAATAATCTAATAGATTCTTTTTTTGATTAAAGAAAAGGATAAGAAATTTATATTTCTTCATTGAAATTAAACTAAAACAAAAATTCTCTCAACTAATATCAGTTTGGCTGGTCCTAGTAGGGGGGAATTATCGACCAACGAACCTACAAAGTCAAAGCAATAAAAAAGAGGAATGTGGTTGCCACTGAACTAACCATGAATGCATAGGGAATAGGTCCATACCAACAACATGACTACTCCACTGGGATGGGCTCACAACTAAGTCTGATCCAGCAAAAGGGAGAACGCTAGATTCTTTGCTGCCATCGTTTATGAAGCTAGGCCTATAGGTGGGTTCCATCTGCCACACGAATCAAGAATAAAAACTATTGGGTGCTTGAACTAGACATAAAAATATTTGCACTATTTTGTCAGAATCAAATTTGTTTAAAGTCAAAAAAGGATCAACGAATAATTAGAACATATGGAGAAAAGAACTCTTATATGAGCATCCATGTATAGATGAGTTTCAAACAAATGTGCTTACATTTAGAAAGAGAAAATCAACAATAATTGATAAGATTAGGAGGAAGACGTTGGACATGGAGTACAAGAACAAGAACAGATGTACTAGACAGCACATAGGCACGTGAGGTATAATTGTATATAGGCACTTGAGGTATAATTGTTTACTAATCTATTCATAACCACGTATGAGAAAGTCGGCACCATTTCCGCTGCACTGAACCAATGCCTTTCTAGAAAGCTCCTTGGTCCTTAACGATTCAAAGGTGTTTGAATCCAGATAAGCAATCTGATAAGAGATGTACAAATTTGACTGCGACAAGACAACATTTCAAAATAAAAGGGTGGTACAGAAGTTGTTTATTTTCTTTTAAAGCTCGTTTTATTCTCCTTCGAGGCATTCAAAATCAATAAAATCAAGTAATGGAGAGACGTCCTCAAAACCTTCTTCTTTTACAGGTTCAATCACATATATGACACTTTCATAAAACTTCAAAACACAGAACAAATATGTGATGGAAAATTGCCTCTCTAGCCAGTATGATACACTGCAATTGAAATTGAAATAGAACTGGTATTTTTAATAAGACGAGTCAATATTGTATAAAGCTGGACTGTAAATACAAAGATAAATGTAGCTATTAGCCAGGACTTGAGGCTAGAGTCCCCATTTAACATGAACAGACTAATAGCACAATACTGTAGGTGAGCGCACTGACCAATCACAACAACAATAGCCAACCAGCTTCTATGTGATTGGCTAATTAGCCACCAAACGGCGAAAACAAGAAGTGAAATTAGAAAAAGGAAAAGGTTAAGCCAGGAAAATGACAGTAAAAATATTGTGTGTACATAAACTGCACTGCCGAAAGTAAGCTATATAAATGTAGTTATTAGCCTGTGCGTGAAACAGAAGTCCACTATTGCAGACCAGTAGCACAGTACTGTAGGTGAGCTTACTGACCAATCACGAACATTAATAGCCATTTAGCTTATACGTGACTGGCTAATTAGCCACCGAATATAAAAAATTGAACTTGAGAATCATAGATTGAAGGGGAAGACAACAGCCCCCCAAAAAAATATTAAAAATGACATGGGTCTCTATTAGAAAAGTGGAAAATGCATAAAAATGAAAAGAATTTGAATAAACAGTGTTCTCTAATGTCCACAAATTGTCATCAATCCTGTCAGATGCAACTGAAAAAATGTAGCAAGGTAGATCTAGTAATCAAAAGACTTGATTATACAAGTAGCAAACTGATGCAGGTGTGGGCCCACCAAGAACTAGGAGTGAAGTCTTGAAAATTCAATGGACAGTACAAAAGTAAACATAAATTGTAATTCTATTCAAACAAAAAAGATAAGATTTATGGAGGCTTTTTTAAGATGTATCCATTATATTGAGCACCACAGTCCACATGTGAAGCATTGCCAATTTCCTACAAAGTATAGCAATTATACTGTCCATGAACAAAATAAAAGTGCTACAAACAAACCATGACTGTGAACAACAATAGATAGTGGTAAAGTTAAAGAAAGGAGAATATTATGTTGGACACTTAATAGAAACTAGACTGATTAAGGGTTATGCTACCAGAAACTCAAGCAATCCAGAAACAGATTATCACCCGACTTCAAGTAAGTTGATTAACTTGAGCTAAATTCGTACCCTCATAAACCAATCGATAAAGCATATTAGAAAACTTTGTGATTAAGACGAATATAAACGTCCAGAAACTAAAATCCGTTTTTCTCTTGGAAAAATGTAGAAGTTCATAATTCATATCAAGGCCCAAGTTGTGATTCAACCCATTCTGTCCCAGAACTGCATGACCTAATCAACATGTTCACATGGTATTTGTACAATATAATCTTTAAAAGTCGAGCCTTTATAAATAAATTTTTATACAATTATAAACCCATTTCAATCAATATCAGTGGCGTCATCTACAAGAATCCTTCTTCCCCATTCAGTTTGGTCTGATGCAAAGTCATTGCATAAGCTACACTCGTTCATATTCTACTTTATGATTGCATTCACAATAGTTTTTGGTCTTCTCCGACGTCTAGGCCGGTTGATAATGTTGATATTATCACAGACATACTCTCCGAGGTTTACTGTCTTGCAAAATTGTTCATTTCAATTTCATAAAGCCGAATTGGTTATTGATTATTTAGTTGATCAATAACGTAAATTTATTCAATTTAAGAGAAAATAACTAAAAACCTCCAAAATCCACAAATCTTCATCTCACAACGAATGATCCGGAAAAAAGTACAAAACCTGACTCAAAAACCTAATATCCCAGTATTTATCTCGAGCTGACTCATAAAAATCAAGACTTACAGACTCATCGCAGAAAACAGAGTGAAGGAAATGTGGCTAACGGCTAAACGGGAAATTAAATACACTATCACAGCGATTTTATTTTCCATTGATACGGCCGTTAGCTTCATCATTGTAGGTGACTTACTGACCATTCACACAAAGCATAGCCGATACAACAATAGTAGGCCAACATGTGACTGGCTAATTAGACACCGTCATACCGAAAACTCATTTTTTTAATATATATACAGAAAACTCTCACAAACAAAAATTTTGCAGACAGATAGTATTGAATGAATCATGATTATGGGTCGTTTCTATTATCCCTAAAAGTTCAATTAAAACGCACCAAAATTCATTTTGAGCACACAAAGATCTCAGAGAGCTTAACAACCCCCACCCCCCCTCCCAAAAAAAATGAAGGAGGTTGGCAGATAATATTAAATGAAGATGATTGTGGGTAATTTTCTAACCAACGAAGCGAGGACGAAATCAAAGCCACCATTGATATTGAGGGATAGAAGCTGAGGCATGTCGGCATTGAACTCGCACTCCACTCCACAATATCTGGAGTCGCTTTTGCTGTCTCCTAATCTCTCTCCCAGCGGCATTTTGCTCTGCCCGGATAGAACTAACTGAGAGAGGAGAAAGAATGGTTAGTCTGCGAGGGTTTATGTAGGGTTTTTCAGTTCCGGGTATTGTGGTGGCTACCGTGTAGGGTTTTGGGGTTAATATGTACACTCAAATTTCAATATTGGAAATGTTCCAATTTAACCACTTACGGCACCGTTTTATTAATGGCAGTTAGCTGATTTCGAATTTTCTATGCCGCTTCATGTAGAAATTATACCGAGCGCATATGCGCTCCTAGCAAAAAGCG
>JAOWAN010000005.1:14663366-14687833 GCA_028566635.1 Lobelia cardinalis
CCATAGTAAGCAAATCATAGCCAAAAGCTTGATTGACCTGCTGAGAAAGGCAAGATTTCAAACATCTAGAGGAGAGGAGAAGACGCACGGGGGAGGTATGAAGCGGAAAAAAGAAAATGAATGCAGTAGAGAAGGAAAGAAACATTGTTCGGCAGGAAATAATGTGATTCACCTTCAAATCTCAAACACAGCTCAGACTCCTCTAATTGCAACGATTTCGGTTTGGAAAGCTGGAATGGGAAAATTGTAAACGGCTAGGGTTAGGGCAAACAGGCGTGAAAGGCAGGGGTGTTTATATAGTATATGTGAAATTATGTAAATACCCTCATTTCGGTACGGTAATGGTATTACCGTGGTAATGGTTTTCATTAGCATTGTCCTACCAAAAAAATCGGTACGATACGGTAATTTTTCAGTATGATTTTTTTGGTAATTTTCGGTAAGACAATCGGTATGTAGGGTAATTGGCAATTTTTTTTCCACCCTTATTTATAATAAATAATTAATTTAATTAAATATATAAAAAAATCTAAAAAATTTATAGAAAAAATTATAAATAGAGAAAGAGAGAGAAAAAAGAGAGGGGAGTGATTTGTGAGCGAGGGGAATGGAGTAGTGTGGGTAAGGGGGTGGGGTGGGGGGTTGGGGACTAAGGATGGCAATTTTTTGGAATTCGATCCGAATCCAATGATGCCCCGCCCCGAAAAATTCGAATTTCTCATATTTTTCAAAGACCCGATCGGGTTCGGGTTTAGCTTTCACCCCGCCCCGTCCCGTCCCAACTAATGTTATGTATAATTGTTTTTTAAATATATATAGTATACATTGAAAACTAGACATAACAATGAAGTGTAGGATAGTGGTAAGAGTTCTTATATGTTTCTAATAGGTTACAGGTTCAAACCATTGAAGGGTTAAGTGTTTTCTATGTACAATTTTTTAGACTTTAAGTTATTAAATTGATATAGAAATGTAATTAAAATTAAAAAAAAATAATTTTAAATTCAAATTTTGAAAAAGATATTAAGTTTTATAAATATGTCCGGGGCGGAGAGTAAGAAAGTCGGGGCGGGTTCGATTTTAGAGATACCCGCCCCGTTGCTATGGGGACTAAGGGGATGGAGTAAGGGAAGTAGGGAGAATACACAATTATTCTAAATACGGAACTATTCTGAATAGTAAATTTCGCTCTGTTTTATAATATAGATAATCTTCTCATTTCTAAAAAAGATAAATATTTTAATATAATTTTAAAGTGGTTCAAGTGTACGATATAAAAAAATTTTATTGGACGGATCCTGCCACCTAGTAAATTATAAATCGATCCAAAGATGGTCAATAACAATTTTCGTAGGATGAAGGAAGTATTGATTTGGATAGGGACTTATTTAGGTTGAGTGTTGTCTAATAAGTTTTGGAATTGAGTTATGCTTAAATAAAGATTAAAGTTTGATTGTTTATAGTATTTCTTGCAACGGGTGGGCTGGCTAGCTTTCGGATCCGATGAGTAGGGGCTAATGATTGTTTTCACTGTGATATTTTACCTTTTCTGAGATGAAATATTTTATCGGTTGATTTATCGGTTGTTTAGTATACCTAGTAGTCCTCAATAACTATATGCATTTGTTACCAATTGTTTATGACCATGCCCGACCACTGAACCACATCAATTAAAACCTGCTGATTTGTTTGGTTTGGATCGAGTTTGAGCTATAACCTCAGCCCATGATAGGTTGTATCTAACCTCCTTAGGCTTAAATCACTTGCACTGTTTCACCACATTATCACTCTAATCTCTTTCATTGACCCCCACAATATTCGCCCTCATTTTCCCCCCGACTTTTTAAATTTTAATCGTTACCAAACTGAACTACCAACCACCAACATGGCTAATAACTGATTTTCCATATTAAGGTACGCCGCAGTTGGCAATGAGCCCTTCCTGTCTGCATACAACGGAACCTACCTCAGCACAACTCTTCCTGCGCTTCAAAACGTCCAAGCCGCCCTTATAAAGGCTGGTCTTGGCAATCAGGTGAAGGTTACTGTTCCCCTGAATGCAGATGTGTATCAAAGCTCCACATCACTTCCGTCCACCGGTGATTTTCGATCAGATATTCATGACCTCATGATGCAGATCGTTAAGTTTTTGAGCGATAACGGATCCCCATTCACCGTCAACATTTATCCTTTCATAAGTCTCTACAATGACCCCAGTTTTCCTGTCGATTATGCCTTCTTCGATGGCTATTCACAGGCTATCAACGACAATGGGAGAGTCTATGATAATGTGTTTGATGCGAATTATGATACTCTGTTGTGGGCCCTACAGAAGAATGGCTTCGGAAACATGCCAGTGATTGTCGGGGAGATCGGGTGGCCGACCGACGGAGATCGCAATGCGAATATAAGGTATGCCCAGAGATTTAACCAAGGGTTCATGTCCCATTTATCAGGTGGCAAGGGGACTCCTCTAAGGCCTGGCGCCGTTGATGCCTATCTTTTCAGCCTGATCGACGAGGATGCCAAGAGCATTCAACCCGGTAATTTCGAACGTCACTGGGGAATCTTCAACTACGATGGCACTCCTAAATACAATCTCAGTCTAGGTTCAAACTCAGGAGGCTTGGTAGCAGCAAGCGGAGTACGGTACCTGGCTCAGCAATGGTGCGTTATGGCTCCCTCTGCGAGCCTTGATTCTCCGGATATTGCGGAGAGTGTGAGTTACGCCTGTGCAAATGCAGACTGTACATGCCTTGGCTATGGCACATCGTGTGCAGATCTGGACCCACGCGGGAATATTTCTTATGCTTTCAACAGCTACTACCAGCAGAACAACCAGCTTGCTAGTGCATGCCAGTTCCCAAACCTTTCAGTTGTTACTAACGCTGACCCATCGAGAGGGGATTGTAGATTTAAAATCATGATCCAGTCAACTACTCCTGGTACCGGAAGAGCAAGCACAGGTTCAGCGATTACGCTGAAGCCTCTGTTTCCAGTTTATTTTCTCTTTGTTTTGCTGCTGTCATCATTTTGAGCTATCAAGTGTGCGGATATTTAAGCTTTCCTGGCAATAGATAGATAGATACCACATGATTTTGTGAAGTTTAGCCTCATTCGTGTACAAATAATTGGGATGTTGGTGATCACTTTCGTACAATGTTGAGGCAACCCTCAATTCATAGGAGTCGTTAACCGGACTGATACCAAGATCAATGTCACCACTCTCTGGATGCGTAGAATATATTTAGCATTAGTTCTACTAGTATTTTGTAAATATGTGATTATCGTTCCAGAACAAATAGGTAGGGGGAAAAGTAGGATGACCTAATTGGACGGGGGTGGTGAAGAAGTGAGTCTACAAAGAGGGCGAGGAAGAAAATTGAGTGCTATCTTAAATTGATTGTAGTATCAAATAGTACAAAAGCATTATTGAGCAGGGATGATTTGAACTTAACACATTTTTAGCATCTTTATATGAAGTACAAAATCTGCAAAAGTATTTGTTCAAGCATTGTACAACATTAACACAATTCTGCCAGACTTTCCAACATGTCTTTGCGCTAATCTCTTTAACCAATCCAGATTCTTCTTAGTTTGATTGGTGCTCAACTAGAAACTCACCAATGAACCCGGATTGTGTGCAGAAAACAAGCATCAGACCCATACGAAACCTGCAAAAAGCAAGAGCAATTTCAAGAATTCAAATCTCTAACAGAGCTTTTAGTTGCCAGTTCTACACAGCTATCTTCAAGGAGCCCTCTATATGCAGCAGTATAATTTAGAGATACCAATACTTGGGGCAGCAATTGCTCATTTAAAGCTGTATTTGGCGATTGGAGAGTTGTTTGCTTCCACTGCAGGGTTAATTATCCCGCACCTACTGGCCACAAGAAGTTGCAGGAGTACTAACACTGCAGGGGAAGCACTTGCTCATTTAAAGCCTGGTTTTGACATTTTTCTTTTCGACGATTACAGAACATAATCACTTCAGTCCAAACTATTATGAACCTGGTTTGGGCAACTTTCTTTGATGATTACGAAACATAGTCACTTATATTCCAACTATCCAGTGCATTAAAAAGAAGTCTGTGATTTCCTATGTTCTGACATCATTCCTTCCAGTGATTAATCTTGGCTGCTACGGCTCTTTGGGTCCTACTTACCATTGAAGTGATTCTCACTGGATGCTCCCAGACTAAACATGGAGCGCGCCTTGGGACCCTAAAAGGGGCAGTCAGATCATATACTACTCACTGCGAGTTATTCATAAGACAGAATGACTATCAAACATGTACATTGCATTTATTATCAATGATGGACAAAGAGCAACTGTTGTGAGAAGACCAAAATTTCCTTAAAAACTCCCAAGTGATCCATATAATAAAGTTGTGATATACAGTCCAGCATTGCATCATTAGTGCTCAAGGCATGATCATCCATTAGAGCCCAAGCAAAAGCATCGTTTCAGGGAAGTTTGGCTTTCCAAATGAATCCCCTCAACAGAAGGCAATTAGAAGAGCAAAAGGATTTAGAAGAAAAATAATCAAATATTGTTAGGACACTCCTAATGAGGAAACTGCACTCAAGTGACTCAAGTGAAACGTTTCCCAGTAGATTGGTTGGCAACAACCTCCCTCCTCCCTTACTCCCCTCCCCAGGTCCCCAATTATTTGATAGTCAAGAAGACCACAATATTCTTGATATTAGTATCTTAATCATGCACAATTCTAATCAAGCTTCCCCCAAATATCTTTGAGCTCTACCGATTAAATGGCAAAGACTGCATACTTGACAAAAAGTGAATACCCAAAAGGACAAGGTTCTCATACCTACACGCCCCGTTCTAATGCCCGCCTCCTTTCTAAACATTTCCCATGACAATCGCACACAATCCTGTGGAGAGAGTTGACACAAACCCAACTACCGATACCAAACGGATATGAATATCTATCTATTGTTACCTCTGACAGAAATACAGGAGAGGTCAAGACGCACCACTAAGTCAAGTACCAAGGCAGGCCTCGATATCCATATTAGTAACCAAAGGTCAAGCTTCATTAAACATTATGATTCAAGCACTATGATACAACCCTTGTTTTACAACATTTACATGTTACATTAAGCACCCTAGAATACAAATGCTATACAATATTGACCCATTATTCTTAACAACATGTCCACTTAGAAAACTGCCCTTTTGGAAGCAAAAAAGACTATTTATGTCCACTAATCTTTCTTGGACCCACAGTGAGCTATTCATGTCTACGCTTTTTTATTTACTAATTCAAATGGATCACCAAAACTGTGTCAAGCCAAATAGGGCACTTGTTTTGGAACGTTTGGAGTAGATTCAATTGGTTCAAATTCAATGTGGACGACTTTTGCTTAAAGGAAATTCAAGGGAGCACAAAATCAATTGTATGTAATATCATAAGTATGTGAATACTCGAAAATTACTCTACTATCAAACAATTGTGAAACTGCTCGAAAGAAGAACATACCTAGTGATGGCAGTCCCATCATCTGAAAGATTACTGATGCTTCCGAAGATAATCTCTTGATCTTAAATCAGCCTATAGATTGAAAACGATCGAGACAATCGTTTCAATTAACTTTCACAAGTAACATATAATATTGGCATCATTGAAGAATGATGAGGTGTATGTTGCCACCAAAAAGAAATCATCAAAAAGAATATGAAAAGGGATGTACAATCATCTAATACAAATTGGTTCTGAACTTGTACACAATGAATTCAAAGGAAAAGATTCCTAATGGAGGTCCACCACAAAACGTTCCGAGAGAACTAAGAATGTTCAGAATCTTAGAGAGGGTAATAGATGCAACATTATTAAGAGCTTTCTGTCGCGTGTCAATCATAACTTAGTGAACACCAATTTTATGCTCACAAAATATACCCAATATAATCATAACATAGTGAACAACAATTTTATGCTCACAAAATATAGCCAGCATACGAAGTAGATGAGCAGTTTCATATGATGTGGTAACAACTCACATCAGTGGCAGAACCAGGACTTGCACATAAAGGGGGACGGAAAATATATTTATGTAATACTCTGAATAAGAAGTGATGGCAAAAGTTCTCAAATTATCTCCCTTCGCATGATTAGCTCCTTTAATTTAAAGATTGAATCCATAGTTAAGTTCTTGCCTATAATTGTTTAAGCTCTCAAGTTTCAGTGCTCCATTAAACACTACATAATAAAATTAATAAAATCACTTAATAGTAAACTACCGAATTAAAAAGTTCCAAGTTCTAACATAATTGTTTTGATCAACATAATAAATTTACTTATCAATTATCACACTAAAAACATTTTCGTAACTACTCCCTCCGTCCCAAAAAAATGGTCTCATTGTATAGTGCACGCATTTTAAGGAGAAAGCTTTACATACTTGTACCATTCCTAAATTACACTAAAATTGTTTCCATTTTTAGAAATGGGACTATTGTTTTGGGACAGACAAATAAGGGAGAGTGGACTATTTTTTTGGGACGGAGGGAGTACAAGTTATCAGGCTTTTAGGGTGGTTTTAGATAGCTTCTGATTAGTCAAAGCTCATTCTCCAAAACTGATTTTAGTAAAAGTGACTTTTGGAATAAATTTAGTATATTTATAATGTTTGTGCTACCACATGCTGAAATGGATTTTGAAAAGCAAATATCAAATACACCCTCCTACCGACACCAATATAATAGGTGCACATAAATTATGGGGTCATTAATGGTAAAACAATACAAGCAAGAACAATCTAGACTCACTTTTGGGAAAGTAGGGTCATAGTTGATTCAATCAAAACATTTTTTCCTGCATTTGGACATCTTAAAACAGAATCACTATTGTCAGCCAAACAATGTCAAAACTCAAAAGTGATTTTAGCCTGCAAAAGTGATTCTAAGCCTCTACAACGCTAGGCCAAAACCCACCCTTAGTTTATTTTGTACATTAAGTAATTTTACTCCCCATTGAAGAGGATACATTGATTATACATGCAATTTAAGGAATGGGTTGAAAAAATGTTGATTTTCTAAAATGCACATACACGAGGCTCATGTTTATCATTTGCCAAAAGAGAGGGTCATATTGTGCAGGAGAATGACACAATAGGGGAATGTCCCTCTTCAAATGGGACAACAACCAAAAAAAATGTATCCGTCTTCAAGTGGATGGAGTTAGTAATAAAAATGACAATTAAAACCATGAGTGTACACTTTATATCCTTAACCACGCATGGAACCTGTGGACAGTGATTAGTACAGTTGTTAATGTTAAATCTATGATTTTTCCATTAGTAATTGCTACGGGCAACTAGTGATATGTCCACAATAACGCTAAAAATGGAAAAAAGCTAATTATGTAGGTTTGTCTTTAAAAATAAAATTAGTGAGTTCCACAAGGTAGCAGTTGGACAAAAGATCATGTAAATACTTGGACACAAATTTTGGCATTACTGAGGGGGGTGCACATATATATATTTTGAATTATAATGTAGTACACTTCAATCAGAATGGCCGGAGAAAATTTTGACAAAGATTTGGGGGGCGTCGGTCCCCCACTAATTGCTCCCCACCTAAAGGTAGTAGAACACCAAAAAAGGTGCTAGTCTGCATATAACTTAGGAAGGTTAAAAATGTAACTCATCACTTTCTAATCTTTCTCAAGGCTGTTACATAAAGACAAGATTTACCTGCCTGACGGGCTCCGGAATGCGGTATTTGCAAGTCATCTTCACAATTTTGATCGCAGAAGCAAGAGATATACGATGACCAACTGATACAAATATAGGTTTCAATGAACCCTGTGTAGATTGCATTGCCTGCATAAACAACCATTCTAATAACTACTGATGCTCATTAAAGAAAGGAATGAAATACTCATGCTCGAATGTGGGAAGTTTTGGGAAGCTACAGAATTCTATAAATTGAAATTTGTCAAAAGTATCCAAAGCACTCAACATCGCTGGTATCGAGACAGAAAATCACTTCCATGTAATAAAGTTTTTCGTTAAAAACAAGGAGAATTGGAATTCCCTAACAGGAACCACGACTTTGAAGAGTTAAAAATGACACAATACATATACACGCCCATGAACACTGAGTATTCATGTCTTATTACAATGTCAAATAGAACCATAAGAACAAAAAGGCAAATTTTCCTTTAAAAAGAGCATGTATATTAGGTATTAAAAAGACATCCCTAAAATTCCATTACCTATTCTCTAGTATTTCGATGATCTATCTATCTCATTAAATATCGTACATGAAAGCAAACTCCCGTTTAATGATAGGAAAAGGTCAAGATTGAACACTCACCGCTCCCAATGTGTGCCCAGAGTCACCAATTAGAGGGATGAAATCTTTATCACAATTTTCTTCAACTTTGAGGGTGTCTCTGACTCTAGAATTGGTAAGACCATCCACATGATGTAACTGCAAAAATGTTAAGATTTCAGATTTCATCAAGACACTGTATTTTGAACAAAAATAAAGTAAAAACCAAGTTTCTTTAAGGAAATTATGTGAAAGGCCACATGGTCAAACTTCAAAAGATCTGCAATATAAAAAGAATAAATACATGTGCAGACTGGACGAGTGTCCATTGATCTATTCCAAGAGAAGGACATATCAAGAACTTTTATTCTATAATGAAACAAACATTGAAGTACAGGGTGGAAACTTACATTCTTCCCTATCCCGATAGTAGGAAGATCAACAGGACACCCAGATGGCAAGCCAAGCCAAAACCTAGACAACATGATTCAGCATCGAATTTTCCTGCGGTAATATCCTAGAAAAAGTACTATAAAACTGATTTGTCTTACGAAAATGATGTATTGAACTTGAATCAATCACAGTCTCACAGATTGTTACAAACAATCGGTTTCTATTTAGAACAAGACTAACTACAAACTTAACTATCCAGTGTACCGTATATCTACTTTCCCCGACAGACACTGGGTCATGAACCCTAGTTCTATACTATGGAACCACTTGCGGATAGACTACAGAGAATAAGAATCAGACTCCGTTAGTTTGATGTGAACACGACGATTCGAGGTGACTTTTGGGTCAGCTTCCCTCGAGCATTTCTCAAATTGCTCACAAGAGACGTAATTTGTTAAGACTTAGCATTGTGCACCATCAATTGAAAAATATCATGACCTTACATAGGTCGCTCATAATGACTTCCAATTTCAATCCACTGAAGTTTGAAATAACCTGTAACTCTTTGATCATTGGATTCTTCACTCTGACTTGAAGAGACTACTTCTTAAAATGCACTTCCAATCATCCATGACCTAAAACCTTGATGAAAAGTCTGAAGTTTGTAAAGAATGTACTGGCCACAGTTCATATTGAACTTTGTAGCCATGGCATCCTTTGTCCTGCCAAAGAATGATGGGATCAAACCTCACGCCATATTAAGTCTACCACCCCTTCTCGTCCAACAAACACATATAAAGAGGTGGTTGTGTCACAATTTGCCTTCCAGGCTCCTCAGCCACAACCCCAGTAGCTCCAACAGCTGAAAAAATCTCGCCAGCCCGCACTGTCAAAGTTCCTCAACCCTTGCTAACACCACCATCACTGCTAAAACGGCAGAGCTGCGGAAGTTGTTGCAAGGTCCCCAACCTTTTTCTTGTGATTAGAAGACTGTTACATGTCACAAAACTTACTTTCAGTCAATAATCAGTAACCAGAACGCATAAGGCAAATTGGTGGAGAACACTTGGAAAATCTCAACCTAACTCAACCTGCCGGCTCTTTCATTTTGTCTGTAGTTTTTCGGTAGTTCTATCTGTCACTGTCGCCACCTCTCATAAGACTTTCACTGCAGAACTCTGAGAACAGAGGTGTCCAGGCGAAAATCTTCCTTCTCCACATCAACAATGTTAACAGGTGAGGAAAATCCAGCCTGCAACTTCTTGGCCTCTTACAACCACCAAATCGCGTGCCATTAAGGGTTCTAAACCTCTTCTTCCCATACCAGGTGCATTCCTAGTTTCAAGACCACTCACAAGCTGCAGATAGCTATGTTGCATCAAGGTTGCCCTTCTATTGTGGACCATCAGATGGAACCTACTAGTCCCACCTGCAAGGTGGGAAAAACAAAGGGAATCTCATGACTTTGACATGACTTCCATCCTGTATATTTAGGCAAACAACTTCAGTTGATCTTTAGAAGAGCTTTTTTGCTGATAGCGGGAAGAATTTACATCAGGCAACTGGGCTAATCTGTCCAAACTTATTACTAACAGGCATTTGTTCTCAATGCTTTGCTTACGACACCAAGCTTTGCCCAGCACTTAATATCCTAATTCCTCCCCCGCCCCTAATTCCCCATGGATACCAATCATCATTCTATTTGTGGCCAATGTCATTTTATAACAATCATGCTATATATAAAAGCATGAATCCCTTAAAATATTTTGACTTTCGTATTCCAATAATGCCCTTCATAATCATATTAAACTCCTACTACTTGGGAATTTATTACTTCAAACTTAAAGTTTATTCCGGAAAAAACTTTACCTAATTAAGAGTTCTTAGTGCAGTCAAATTATGTTTTCGTAAAGCTTTGCTTTTTGTTTGCTGCAATGTCAAATTTACATATTTATGGCATTTCAAATCGTACTAAACTCCTTCTTATGCCCCTAAAACCAGAATTCTAATTTAAATAATCTCCTTTCCTTTAAAATGTCAAAAAAATACATTTACAGAAACAACATTTTATTAGGATCTTTGGGTCTAATCATTCGTTTTTCTTTTCTTTCTTTTTTTTTTTTGAAGGAGAGGGTGGGGGCGTATTTATCATATTATATCCTTAATGTTCTCATGCATAAACACATTTGTTCCTAGCTACTGCAAAACACTGAGCATTTCAACCGATTGTAAACCTTTTTGATTTTAATATGATGCTCCTATCATTTATTAATTAAACAAAAACACTTAAACTATATTTATTTAGACTTCTCACTCCTCAAGTGCTAACTTTACGACCTACATATGATTGTAGTTGTAATTAATTATGTAACTCTTTTTGTGTACGTAAAAAATTAATGAACTCATAAATTGGTTTGTTAATTTACTATGTAGAAAGCCTCTAATGGATAATTGAAAAAAAAATCATATCAACCAAAAAGAAAGGAAATAGTTTAAGTGTAAGGACCTCTAGGACATAAATATTCATTAATGACAATTATTTTCTTCACTAAAAGATCTCTATATTTAATAATCAATGTGATAATATGAATCAATTCATGTAAGACGCAAGAAAAGTAAGTTCATTTTCAGCAGTCTACACGGTCTATTCAGTAGTTTAAAGTGGAGAAGAATGAAGTTCTGATAAAAAAGTTAGAAAAGTGCACTATGACATTCGGAAAATATATATATATATATATATTCTTTTTTCTTTTCAAAGGTTGGAGGGGACAGGGGCCTGACTCTAACCCTTATTACTTATTAATTAGGTCTTACAAGAGTAACAAGTAGGGGTTATAGCCCGAAGATATCTTCAACATGACATAATTCCTCCTCAATTGTCTTCGAAGAGACTTGAACCCCTAATCTCCCGTATCAAAGAGAGGGGAATACCGCTAGACCAAGTGGTCTTTGGAGACATTGGGAACAATACAGGTTAGGCTTAGTATACATTTCGAATATCAATTCTGATATTTAATTTTATTTGAAATAATGTACTTACTATTTGTTAAGAAATGAATGACAAATCCATACTCAAGCCCATGCCCCTTTATCCCTAAAGATAGAAGATGAATGACAAGTAGACAAAATGTCTACTATTTAGGAGTACACTAGCGCTTAGGCACTCGGTGTTAGGAGCATCCATTTTTTTTTTTTAAATGTATATAACGATTAAAAATTATATACATAACATGGATATAAAATATACATAAGTTACATCATTATCATCTTTATGTGCATTTCATATTTATATTATGTACATTATTTATAATCTTTATGTACGTTTGAAAAAAAATTGGGCCTTGCTAGCACCAAGCGCTTAGGCGCTCGGTATAATTTCCACAATACTTACCTTTTGTCCAAGTATAAAAGGATGATTTCTGACATGTACAGAACGAATGGGAGTTATAGAATGTGTACTTCTATTACATACTATCTCTTCCTCTCTCAAATAAAAAAAGGGTAGTAGTATCTATTTGTGTGTTAAATAAATAGTTATAATCTCCCATTTTATAACACGTTACCAGCACGAACGCTCCATATCGCTAAAAGGTGCAATTTTTATCTACCTATTTACATTTTAATGGTTGATTTTATTGCCATAGTTATTCTTATTTGTGGGGTGATTAAACTCCTACTAATTTAACTTGTTATTTATTTATGTGGAGTAATTATATCCCTATTAATAAATTAATTTATTTACTTATCATTTATGGGATGACTAAAAGTCCCTATTCATTTATCACTAATTTATTTGTTGCAATTATTCTATTGTAAGGTATTTATTATACCCACATAGTGGTATCGTGGGATGGATATTTCGCCCACATACTTATTTATTTATCGCAATCTAATCCTATTGTAAGGTACATATTATAACCACATAGTGTTATTATTATTGTGGGATGGATATTCCGCCCACATACTTATTCACTTACCGCAATCTAATCTTATTGTGACGTACATATTATACCCACATAGTGTTATAATTATATTGGCATGAATATTCCGCCCACATACTTATTTATTTACCGCAACCGAATCTTATTGTGAAGTACATATTATACCCACATAGTGTTATTATTATCGTGGGATGAATATTCCGCCCACATGCTTATTTATGGTTTGCAATTTAATCTTAATGTGAGGTTCATATTATACCCACATATTATTGATATTCAATACTATCGTGAAATTTTTTTTCGCCACATAATAATTTATGTATTTATAAACCTAACCATATAAAATTATCCTACCTACATAATTACTCCCTTAGTAAGTCAATATATTGTAAAAATGATTACACCGCCTAAGTACTTATTTTTATTAACAATTTGATTCATAAATTTTCTTCGAATTAATATGCTTGTTTTAATAAGATAATAACAATAGTAAATTTTCAAACAATTATACACATATATAACGGCTATATTTTTTAAACAGAAAATTAGCAGTCATACAACGGCTATAATTTATATTTTTCTATAAATATACTAACCTTCATTCACATATTTACATAAATTTTCTCTTCTTCCACCCAACTCAAAAATACTGTGGCCTTACTATACTTTCTTTTTACTACTAATTACTCTCCTAATTATAGGAATATTTAATCTAAGAGGAAAAACACGATTTTGAATTTGGTGTAATAGTTCTTGTACTTGTTGTATTTCCTTTATTCTTTATCGCAGTATTTATTGAATGAAATTATAATTATGTTTTTTCTTCTTGATTATAGAAATAATATCTTCACATCTGTCTAAGCTCGAATTCAATGCCCTCAATTACACTGGAGTTAATTATATGTCTTGAAAACTCGACATGTCAATTTATCTTGAATCTTTGGGTCTTCTGAAAACACTAACAGAAGATAATACGACTGCGCAAGAAAATGCAAGGGCATTGATTTTTATTCGTAAACATCTTGATGACTTTCTCAAAAGCGAGTGCATATCTGTTAAAGATCCAAAAATTCTGTGGAAGGATCTTGAAGATAGATTTGATCATCAAAGGGATGTTATACTCTCCGCTGATAAGGAAGAATGAAATGCACTTCGCTTTCAAAACTTTAAGAAAGTCCACGATTATCATTATGCACTATTTCGGATAGTTTCTCGATTGAGGTATTGTGGAGAAATTGTTACCGATGCAGAAATGATAAAAAAAACACTATCCACTTTTCACGCTTCTAACATTATTCTGCAGCACCAGTATAGAATAATGAATGTCAAAAAATATCATGATTTGATTTCTAAACTTATGGTAGCTGAGAAGAATAATGAGATTTTGATGAAGAATCATCGGTCCCGTCCCACGGGAGCAATGGCATTTCCTGAGGCAAATGCTATTGGACCAAGCAACTTTGAAAACAACAATACACGTGGACGTGGTGGATATCGTGGACGTGGTATCAGCCGTGGGCGAGGGCGAGGAAGAAACAATAATTTCGGCCTTCACTATGAACCACGTGCACGAGGTGCACTACATGTAACACAAGCCCAGCCCATGAAAAAGAAAGTGCATGAAAGCAATGATCAAGGAAGAAAAATGAAACGATATGCTTTCGATGTTGATGTACGGGACATTGGGCTAAGGTTTGTTGAACACCGCCACACCTTTGCCGACTTTACGAAGAGGCAAAGGGAAAAGAGAAAGAAGCAAATTTGAATGAGCATTACACTCGAGTGAATAATGCTATGAGCCTAAATGCACTGGACTTCTCGTAGGATTTTACCGACAATTGAATGAATAAATTCCCTATGCAATTTTATCGTTATATTGTTTTTTTTTGTACTTGCATTTCAATCCTGCACTATTTTTATCATTGAATAAAATATTTCTCGTTTTGGTTATAATTGTTATTTTTCTTTTGATGATTGTCATGGATTACGGTCAAGCTCAAGGGGGTAATGTTGGCGAATTTTGTATTACGGACAGTGGTACTACACATACTATTCTAAAAAATAGAGAATATTTTTCGGAATTAAGGCCAACAAAGGCAATTGTTTATACAATATCAGACCCCGTAAATTTAATCAAAGGAATTGGTAAAGCCAATATTACATCGCCAAAAGTTAAAAAAGTTCATTATTAATGAAGCTTTGTTCTCACCAAATTCAACAAGAAACTTGTTGAGTTATGATGATATATATCAAAATGGATATGACACTCAATCTATGACTATGGTCAATGTGAAATACTTGAATATCGTTCTTTATGAATCAGGAAAGATTCAAACAGATGAGAGATTGCCACTCTCCAATGGTTTGCATTATATATATATATATATAAATGTGATCGAATCACATATGGCAATAAAAGAAAAGTGTGTTGATTATTCAATTATGAATTTATGGCATGAAAGATTGAGTCATCCTTAAACTATAAGGATGCGAAAAATTATTGAAAATATCTATGAAGAAATTCCATGTACAGCTTGTTCTCTTCGAAAATTGATAATGAGACCTTCACCATCGAAAATTCGGAATGAATCATCTATGTTTCTTGAGAGAATTCAAGGTGATATATGTGGTTCAATATATCCACCTTGTGTACCATTCAGATATTTTATGATTCTGATTGATGCATCTAGTAGATGGTCACATGTATGTTTGCTATCAACTCGTAATGTTGCATTTGCAAAACTTTTAGCTCAAATTATAAAACTACGAGCTAGAGCAGTATATACTTTGGAATAGTGAAAGAAATCAATTGCTGAATACTTTGATTCACAGGTAAAGAGTGCAATATATACTTTACTCCCCTGTTGATGACATCGATAATTTTTCACATGGTATGTAGATGACGCATTCCCATGTGATGAACATGCTTCCTGAAAATTGTAGTTGGGAGTGCCTTTGTGAAGAGATTGGCTGGGTTGTTGCTGGATATGACATTTTAAGCATCAACATCATTTTTCTTCATAAGCTCTTGGGTATAAGCAAAGAATTTTGGAGGGATACTATTTATTTAACAAAATAGATACTACTACCCTTTTCTTTTTTGAGAGAGGAAGAGATAATATGTAATAGCAGTACACAATCTATTACTCCCATTCGTTCGGTACATGTTCGAAATTATCCTTTTATACTTTGATAAAAGGTAAGTAGTGTACTCCTAAATAGTAGACGGGTTATTTGATATTTATACCCCTATACTTAGGCTTTTACTTGGAATTTGCCCTTATACAATTTTTTTTGCAACAATGGACAAGTACTATGAAATAAATATGCAATGTTTTCCTTCCATCCAATTTTCGTCAAATCAACTAATAAAAATTAACACTTACCACCCTTAATTATATTAATCCTCTAAAAAAATCCCCAATATCCAAAATTATTTTCATATTTATAAAAAATAAGTATAAGTATAATAATAAGAATAATTATTATTGTTATTAAACTAATTAGTATATAATATAAAAATTTATCGTACAATCATAATTTAAACTTAATATAACAATTCATAAATTATTATATAACTATTTATAATAATTTAAATTACCTTAATTAAATTACTTTAATTAAATTACCTTAATTAATTATTATCCTAATTAAATTACCTTAATTACTTTAATTATTATCCTAATTAAATTTTCTTAAGTAATTTTACCTTAATTAAATTACCCTAATTAAATCACCCTCTCCCCCTCCTCCGATCCGCCACCGTACCACACCTGCCGTGAACCAATCTTCTCCCTCTCTTTCTCTTCGTCTCAATCTCTACTCCCCCTGCTCAATCCACGGCCACACCCCTAAATCAATCTCAATCCCAATCCCAAACCGAAACCCTATCTCTGTCCCAATTCCAATCCCATACCAGAGTTTGCCAATCTCAATCCCAAACTGAAACCCTAGAGCATCACCATAGCAGAAGAATGAGTGAAACGAAGGAGAGACGGGAAGGGTGGGAAACGAGGGAGAGGGGAACGAGAGAGATGGGTTACGGGTTGGGGTTGATGAAGTTAGGGCTGGCAATGGCGATTTGGTGGTGGTCGCCGGCAATAATGGAAGTGGGGGAAGAAAGAGGGGAACTAATTCCTTACCCGTTGGCTGCGAGGAGGTTGGGGTGACGTTTGGGATTCCAGAGACGCCGGATGCGGCGATGGCTGCTTCTTGGGGGCGATGGAGGTGGGTGGTGGTGTTTGTTGCTGGAGGTGCTGCGGTTGTTGGTGGTGATGGAGAAAGGGGGGTCAGGGCTTTATGTGTGGGTTGGTTACGGGAGGGGGACGGGAGAGGGAAGGGGGAGGAATTTTTTATTTTTTTATTTATTTTTTAAAAATAATTACACTTACCCCCTTAAAGACCCTTACTGTTGATTCTATTTTAATTTTGATAGTCTTGGGATTTTTTTGAACTGAATAGTATAATTAGGGGTTATAAGTGTTAAATATCGTAACTTTTTCGTTAAGTTTTAACGAAAGTTTAACGATAGGGCAATATTGCCGGTACTTTTCAAAGTGCTTGTCCAATGTTGCAAAAAAAATTATATAGAGGTAAACTCCCAAGTAAAAACCTAAGTACGGGGGTATAAATATCAAATAACCCAATAGTAGACATTTTGTCTACTTGTTATTCATCTTCTATCTTAAGGGATAAAGGGGTATGGGCTTAAGTACGGGTTTGTCATTCATTTCTTAACACTCCCCCTTGAATGACAATACAAATAATACTGCCTCGTTAAAAACCTTGCTAAATAAAAATCCATTGGAAAAAAAAAATTAGCGAAGGAAGAAATAGTGCAGTGTTAAGAAATGAATGACAAACCCATTCTCAAGCCCATACCCTTTATCCCTTAAGATAGAAGATGAATGACAAGTAGACAAAATGTCTACTATTTAGGAGTACACTACTTACCTTTTGTCCAAATATAAATAAAACGATGATTTCGGACATGTACTGAATGAATGGGAGTAATAGATTGTGTACTTCTATTACATATTATCTCTTCCTCTCTCAAATAAGAAAAGGGTAGTAGTATCTATTTGTGTGTAATAAATAGTTATAATCTCCCATTTTATAACACTATTTTATTACTCACCTATAATGTTGGTGGAAAAAATAAATAGGAGGAAAAGATGATGAACCACACAAAGCTTATATGATTATAATATGGAAATGGTAAAAAAACCAAAACCAATAACCAAAACAAGACAACAATAAGACGAAAATTCAAGAATTAAGTTATGTCAGTAAAGTTAGGAAGAGAATGCATACTAGAGTTTTGAGAATCCATCTATATTCAAATTTCGAATTTGAAGCGAGAGTTGAATTATATTGCTTTTTTGATTATTGGTTTAAAATAAATGATTGCCGAGCTTATAGTTAATCAATAAATTTATCAAGGATATTTGTATATCAATAACATGTGCATTGCACATGTCTCATTCTAATTTTTTTTTTTAAATACTACAAATATAGCACTTCCTTCCGGAGTGTGCAGCTGTTAGCACATAGAAAGTAAAATGTATGCGGACAACTATCCGGGAACATTTTAGTCCTTGAAAGAATGTTGAAAAACATAACTAAACATGAGATGAGGAGAATCAATATTCAAGTAAAGTGTTAATTAAATCAGAAATAAAGCAACCTTAGCCGTGATTTAGGAGGAGGGTCACCTCAATAGCTGAAATTAAATAACTATTATGTTCTAAGTAAGGAGAGTTTAGTTGTTTTCTGAAAGTACAACTACTCAAAAAATAACAAGTGAATGATCAATTATAGCTATATCATAAAACAAACAATTTTGCTCCAAAAGTATCTGAAAGACTTAAATGACTGAACGACTTGCCTCGGGGATGAAGTAATCCGTTTCCATCAACCATCAACAACTGCAGATACACGTGAAGAAAACTAGTGTTACGGCACGAATAATATGCACTAGAAGGTGATGAACATTCAGCTACAAGTATAAACAATGTGTTGACACATGCCAATTCCTCTCAAATGGACCGGAATAATAAGGGTGGAAGAGGTTCAAAGTAATATACTGACAACAATGGTCTTTAAGTACAACTAGTGTTACAGCACGAATAATATGCACTAGAAGGTGATGAACATTCAGCTACAAATATAAACAATGTGTTGACACATGCCAATTCCTCTCAAATTGACCGGAATAATAAGGGTAGAAGAGGTTCTAAGTAATATACCGACAACAATAGTCTTTAAGTACAACATCAATATGATTGGGATTATGTTAATTTTTTTCAGGTACAGCTGATAGAAAGTTCAAAACAGCTCCAAACAGGAAGCTCATGATCAGCAGTATAAAAAGGTAATTTACCAAAAGGGACCTGTACTAAAGTAAGATTCTAGAGTCCCAAAAGTGTTACTACAACTTGACCTTGACTACAACAACGTACAAGGTATTGATGTCTTCAATCTATATAGGCGGTAATACTTTCTCAAAGGCTCGACGGTTTCTCTTCCTCTAAGCTCTCAAAAGTTGACACAATGGTGTCACATGCCATGAAGTAACTTGATTCTAATAATTGTCTTACTAAGAACAAACACAGTAAAGTGATAATGAAAACCATTCAACACAAAATAGTGAAACAAACCAATAGGCTATATGGGACAAAATGAAAAGGTGAAGATAAAATGCAGCATGTCAGTCACTCCTCAAACCATCGAAGTAGGTCCAACAAACATCACATAGCCTTAGCCCGAAGAGAAGGCCAGAAGACGAACATACAAATAACAAATTATAACAAGCATCTAGTTTCCCAAGAGTTTGGTATTCATCTGGTTCAAATACACCAAAGGAAATAGCTCAATTCCAACGATTTTCCTCCTCTCAACCAAAACCAGTCCAACTGAACAAGGAGATCCTCCCATTGTCCCATGTAGGAGTAGCCCAATCCCTATTACAATATTTAACGGAGAACCCTGCATATGCCAAGCCATATAGCATCAGCAATCTTAATGATAGAGAATTGAAGGAGCTAGTTGTTCTGTTGGACTCTTTCATCTCATACCCCTTTCAAGTTTCACTGCAGGCATACGCCAGCACTTTAAATCTTTTCCTAAGTATTCTTTACAATCTTTGACCTGATCTCAGCTTTACCTTTCTTTCGTCTCGCCCTGACTATTTGAAAATCTTGGGTTCCTTTCAAATTAAAGGTATAGCCTGATCTCACATGCTTGACCTGTGGAACAAGAATGATTTGCAGCCACGCCAAGCCCTCTCTACGTCATTCTATTTCCACAACTTTTGGTGCCTTTCGATATAGTCAATAACGGAAATAATCTTGTGTACAATCAACTCGGCTTAAATCATGCAGATATAATGACAATTTTACACATAAACTCATCTAAAACAAATATTACCTGCGGAAAGAAAGGATTTGATTCATACTTCAATTTCCTCACAAGCTCTAGAAGAATTGGAGCCTGTATAGATAACGATGCAGTTTGTTTGATTCATGCGTAATCGTACTTAATAGAGAAATGGAGTACCAGGATTTCCAAATTTGAAAAACAAGAAAATACTGGAAATGCAATAATCAGCCACCACAGAGGATGAAAAATTACATACACTAGGACTAGGAATCAAAATTTCAAACTAAATTGGTCCTATAAATATACCTCTCTAAAGGCAAGGAAGCCAGGAACATATGGAACACTGAGCTTGACAATAGAGTAATCTTCATAGAGAACTTCAAGAGATTGGAGATCTAGAATAACAAGCATGCCACAGGCAATGGAGGGGTCATCCTTACAGAAGCTAATATCAACTCCACCTACATACTTGAGTACTTCACAATTCTCTTCTGTGTGTTCTCCTTCTCCATTCCCACTCAATTTGTAGTTGGTCGTGGGTAATTTCCATGTGTAATCATCTTCTTTAACTAACTTTTTCTTGAGTGAATCTTGTGCCCTGAAGTTAATCAAAGAATAAGTCAGATAACATCTATAGGCAACTCTATGCATTCTACGCATATGTGTGAAGTGAACTCATAAAGATTAATAGTGACTTTTGTACCGTACTCGATCCAATCACTCGCAACTTCATGGAGCCATGGAAGCCCAGCCAAAGTCACTTCCTTCCCATCAATTACAGTCCTCTCCATGTCAAAATCCAACAATGGACATATATACATTCATACGTAGATATCCAGATGCAAATTTTGTTTCAAACAATTCCAAATTTGTATTAAAATACCTACAAAAAACAGAGGAGGTAACTGACAAACTCACACTGGCAATATAAAAAGCAAAGAACCTATAAGTCAACCCAATTGTGCACATGAATAAACATATCAACCAAACAACTCAATTTCTCTTGCACTAGTAATGACACTGACAGTATATTACAAATAATTATAAATTTGGGAGAATTTTCTAACAGTTTAGCATCAAACAAAGACTATCAAAGAGATGAACATCTCCATCTGGGGTAAATGAGTGTCAGATATTAAGGTAGTTGACTTCTAGGCAAGCTTGGCAGCACGAATGAATACATAAATACATTTAGTCTGTTGTCTACATTAGGTCACTATACGTGCACCCATTAATGGAGCCAAATGATAGATAAATAAATTACTTTACCATTTTTTAATTTGTTTATGTGACACTCGTTTGGTGGTTGATGGAGTATCTAAGTGTTCACTTTTTAGAAAAGGTCTATCCTTTCGAGTGTCTACTTTTAGTGAAGTTTCCAAATCGACTTGTGTCGCCTCATGTGTTCAATTGAGCACTTTTAAAATGGCACCACTAAATGTAGTTGTGTACATGTATCACTAGTATTGCTCATATAGCAGACATGCTTAGTTTACATGAAACAATCAGTCATTTCAGGAATGAGAGTACAAAACTAGAAAGCAGTTGATATAAGAATTTATGATAGCTCTAGCTCTCGCTCTAGTCCCCTCTCTCCCCCACCCCATCCCACCTTTCTCAAGTTGACCCAAATGAAATGTGAAATCCAGTGTACTATTTGAGAAATTTTTTTATCTTAAAACACGAGTTGCACCATCACAAACACATTCATATTAAACATTGAAAAATGAAATCCCTACGGCTAGTTTGGTACAGAGGATCGATTTGAACTATCATTGAATTAAATTTATACTAAAATTATATGAAATGGAATTTGAACTATCATGAGATGAAATTTATACTAAAATAGTATGGAATGGAATAAGCATTGCCTCTCACCAAACTAGCCACTAGAATATTTGGAAGGTTAGGCTAAACACGAATCAAATGCTACAATAGGAAAATGAAACATAGAAGGGATTCGAAGAATTGAAAACACACAAAAAAAAGAACAACATAAACCGATATAATGCTAAAGCAGGTTCTCACATATACCTCAAAACTGATGAGAGGGGAGCTCAAGAAACCTTGGCTAAATGAGAACCAGATGCTGCTGTAGGAGAATCAAATGGAAACAGAGCGAAATTTTGCGTACGAAGAAGAGTAATAAAATTACGGAAACAAAATTCGCCGTAACCTTGTTCTTTGTTCCTCGCACAAGAAAAGGGCAAAAGAGATCCCTAAGTTTATTTTTTTACCTCTTCATCCCTAAACTATTTCATGCCTGCAATTTATATGGCGACTTCTCTCCTATAAGGCGCTTAGATAGAACTTACGTGCACTTTTATTTTGAGAAAAAATAGAAAAAGACATTATTACCCTTCATCAAATAATTCAATTATTTTATTTAATTTATCATTAATATAAAAACACATTTTTTTTAAAAACAACTATAAAAAATTAAAACTAACCCAGCAAATCAACCCAGCACCACCAGCCACCTCCGCTGTCTTCCTCCCCTCCTTACTCTACTTTGATCATCTCCAATTAAGAAATATAAATCAATAGGAAGCTCTCACTACCATCCTTCAAGCACAGAAGCTCAGAATCCATTGCAGAAGGAGACAAGGGATCAGGTTGACATCAAAGGAAAAAGAAAATGCAAATAACAAGGGTGAAAAGAAGAAAAGGAGCACCAGGAAATTAGAAGCTTCGGCAACAAATCAGAAGTAATGTAGGAAACTGGTACTTGTGTGTATGCATCGACGAAACTGGGACTACCGAGACTAATGTCGAATGAGTTGTGTGATGCACCATGTATGCATCGACGAAACTGGTACTTGTGTGATGCACCAAGAATGCCAGGTCCCTGCTTAACCTCCAAATTCCAATGATTTTCCTCTAAACCATACGGCATTGTCGGGCAATAGCGGAGCTGAAGGAACAGGAGCCACATAAGGAGAATCTGCAGCTTCATTGATAGATAGATTAGTGAAGGACCCACACAACCACCCACCTCCATCATCAATCCCAATCGCCACCACCATCCTTACCCAACCAAACCGCCCACTGCTAAGCACCACCAAAGCTTCCATAGCCACCCCTTCTCCCTTATAACCCGACAGCCCACACAAAATCACCTCCGATCTGGGTTCAGAAACCCTAAGGTGGTGAGCTCCATATCTGGGTTCTCATTTTTGTGGGCAAAAGACCCTTTCAGATCTGGGTTCTTCTTCGATTCTTCTTCTTCGATTCTTCAATCCTTCTTCTTCTTCTTTTATCCTTCTGCTTCGCCGGAGATTGACGGAGGTTAACACATGGAGAGGGAGGGAAACCCTAAATGGCAACCAGCTCGCCGCCGTGAAGAGGGATGAGGGATGGAACAAATCTGGGGTTAAAAATTTTTCAAGTAACCACCAAAATTCATTTAACCCCCAGATCCATACTTAGACCAATTGCTTCCCTAAATCGAAAGCTTGTCCCAATTAACTCCCTAAGACCAATTCTGTTGGATATTTCTATACAAAATCAATCACGTGAGGGCATTATTGGTATTTTAAATATTTTTGGATGAAATTGAATTATAATTGGATGAAAATCTTAAATAACGACCAAAATGTAATCCAAAAACTGTTTTGGCCCCAATATGAATCGGAAGAAGAAAGGCATGAGGAAAAGCTGGCCGGAGGAGAAGTACAAACCCAATTTCCGACAATAAATATCACTTCTAAGATTCAAGCATATTCGTATATTCCAAGATTGTCAAAAATGAAAACTTTTTCCAACCCAACAATCTAATCTAATGAAAGATTAATAAAAAAGATAATCTATACTGTTATGCCTAATCACATTTAATAAAACCTTAGCATGCTCAAATGAACCCAACAACCGGTTTACCACCTCTCATCACCAATTCCCTACCAACCAGAATTAACAAAACAACAAAACTCTTCCATGCCCAGCAACTGGGTTTACCCAATCCCCGGCAACTAGGTTTACCTCCTTCCATCACCGTGATTCACCCAGATCCAGCATACCTCTTCCACTGCCAACCTATTCTCAAAATAGGGAAGACGAAGAAGAAGCCAGACAAAAAAATTGAAAGAAGAAGAAAGAAAGGTTGAAGCTTGTAAACAGATCTCTATCTCTCATCTAGATCTGGCTTCTTCTTTGATTTGCTTCCTTCCATGGATCAGTTCGCCTTTGATTGTCTTGCTCAGTTGCAGGGAATAAAGAAGAGTCCAGATCCGATCAAGCCCTCACGGCGCGACCAAATCGTTGCTCGTCGCCCCTTGAAGGGATAAGTTGCCGCCCAGATCTATCCATTTCTTCATTTCTCTTAATCAGCTTGTAATGTCGCGCTAGAGGGATAAATCGCTGGCGTTTCATTTATGTCCCCTCTCTCTCTCTCTCTCTCTCTCTCTCTCTCTCTCTCTCTCTCTCTCTCTCTCTCTCTCTCTCTCAAAATAAAAAAA
>JAOWAN010000005.1:14687933-14720490 GCA_028566635.1 Lobelia cardinalis
TACCTTAGCTTTCAAAACGATTCACAACTATTCACGAACCCGCTACACACTTTAATCTATCACAACACAACATAAAAGTGTTAGTGTTTATACTAATGGGACATATAAGGGTTATATAATGCTATTCCATATCAATGATTTGAGAAGAATCATTTAATCTTAGCCAAGAATGAATTAGACTTCATTCCATGTGAATTATAAGTCCAAATGCATATGCAATGAAAGCCAAAAGCAACCAAAACCCTAGCCCAAGTCAACAGTGTTCTGGCCCCAACGTCCCAACGCCCATGGCCCAGCGTCCGGACGTTCGAGGCAGGGAATTTTTGTGAAGGGAGCGTCCCAGCGCCGGCCAACTGACGTCCGGACGTCCGGCGTCCCAGCGCCATTATGGCGTCCGGACGCTCGACGTCCTGACGCTATAACGGCGTCCGAACGTTAGTTAACAGAAAGCCAACCCTTCGAGCCCAGAAACTCAAAACCCAGAAACACAAAATCATGATCTTTCTTCCATGGCCTCCCTGCTGTATAAAACGTGTTTGGCCACACTAGAACACACAGGGGTGGCCTATTTGCACAACCCTAACCATACACACCAACATACCCACAACACACAGTTCAACAGAAACCACACACACACACACACATATACACCCATCAACAGGTAACACACACACAAGGAGAAGTAGGTACTTCAGACTCACCAATTCTCTTTCTGGGTTGATTCAACCTAGCTTTCTTGGAAGATTTCTTTTTCTCTTCTTTCTCTCGTTCTCTCTCTCTCTCTGTTTCTTTCTCACGGGAATGATCACTAGGAAATAGAAGCTCCCAGGCTTTTCCCTTCCTTAAGGATAGGCTTCTCAAGACAAATGTCCTGAATATCCTTCTTGGTGACTTTACTAATCTGCCCTTGGTAGCCTTCCCCTCTACTTAGCTGAGTAACACTTCTACACATATTCCCATTTTCATTTCATACACTCACTTAGTTAATGATTTCAATTAACTCATAACCTTAATCACATAAACATATATCACTAAACCCGATATTAATTAAAATGCAAATGCAATGCCAACGTAATAATAATAAAAATGCATATTTAATAATTATAATGCAATGCAAATGAAATGAAATTAATAATATAAATGCGAAATCCTATCGATTGGTTCGGGGCGCCACAATTTTTTAGTTCTTTCTTTGTCTTCTCGGGTATCTCTTCTCTTTCGAGATCTAGGCTATCTACAAAATCCAAAGTATGAGCTGCAATCAGATAATGAGAATGCGATAAAAATGCAAGTATTAGCTGCAAATTATTGTGCATTTGATCAGAAATGTTGCTGCCTCATTCTTAATTACTGTAATTATTTGTTCAACTGTGAGGCTCAACAGTTTACACCAAATCTTAAGCATTCAACCATTTCGGCAATGCTTAAGGTCCTTTCGTCTTAGGTGTAACAGATGCTTCTTCACAAATTTTGGGATCTCTACTTAAGTGCAAAGCTATAGTTTCGGTTTTGTGGGCAAGAATTTTGGATGTTTCTACAGTATGCACTAAACAAGATTAAATCCTTTTCTCTCAAGTTCATGAACAAGAAGGATGAGAGTGTTGATATCGCCATTGGATATTATCATTTGATAAGCCCATAAATATATTTATAAGGCAAAAATGCTTGCTTGTGATAATTGCAGAGTTCATATTTTTAAACACTATATACAGACACAATTCAGCATAGCATACTAAAGTGTTGTAGCAAGTAATCAAAACAAAAAATATGAACACATATTACCGGTAATGTTATGATCAGAATCGATGGCATAATTGATCTCGTCAATGTCAGTTGTACAGCTATTCACTGGCGAGCTTACATATTCGATATTGAGATCGATTTCACCAAGCGGTCTTCTAGCACTTGTGGAAGCCATTGTATGGAAAATTATGTTTAATCTAGCAGCAGTTTAACTATGGCTCGGAGTAGATAATGAAAAACAAATAAATAGACTCACCAAGAAGAGTGGTTACTGCTCATGTAAGGAGTCATTCCACTCTTCAAATTCCACTCATGGAAGGAGTAATCCTAGTCTTCAAATTCCAAGCATTTCTATTGGTTAAAATTATATATTTATATCTTTTATTGGTTGATTTAGTGTAATACAGATTTAGAACAAATTCAATGAACTGGAGTTAATTAAAGGGGAAGAAATTGATGAGATATTGATATGTGTGGCATGGAATTAATTAAAGGGTAAAACTGGAAAAGTATATGATATTAAAACAAATCTTGGTTTCTATAATTAATCCTAAAAGGTCCTCTATTGCGGGACGGAGGGAGTATATAATATTGGTGATATTTATGCATGTTTAATATATTTAATTTTTAAAATTAATAGAATTGAAGGATCTTATAATGGATAATATATGTAACGAGCATTTATAATATTTGTTGCATTAATGCATGTATGGGAAAAATGAAAGTATTTAAAATGAAGGGTCCTATAATGGGGGATACATGTAAAGATTATTTATAATATATGACGTTCTTCTTATAATAGAATTGAAAGATCATATAATGGGGGGTGTATGTAAATAAAAAATTTTAATAGATAAATTGTTATAACTAATGTTTGTGATGTGTGTAAGATGGAAAAAAAATATAGTAAATTTTAATATTAATAGAATTGAAGGATCCTATAATGAAGAATGTATGCAAAGAGCATTTATAATGTTGGTGGCATTTATGCATGTATGAGAAAATTAGCGTATTTAAATTTTTAATATAAATGAAATTGAAGGGTCCTATGATGGGGATGCATGTATGTAAAAATTATTATAATTAAAGAGGTTATAATGTTGGTGGCATTTATGCATGTTTGGTGGGATTAATGAATGTATTTAGTTTTTAATATTATATAGTTACTTATATCACCGTATGATTTCTTCTAACTCTATATTTCAAACAGACGCGCGCATATACACACATATATATAGATAGATATATGAGTCGAACTAAATAAAGAATACGAATTATAGGTGCTTATGCTGCGACTCTACAAACTTTTTTTTACCGACTTTAATATGTATAGTGTCGACTCCCAGTAATAATAATAATTTCAGATATTAGTTATGAAATAGTATATTATTATATTATACCATAATTATTAATAGAAGTCGTATTTATAGGTAAATAGTAGAAAATTATTTTCTTTTAAAATGATGTGGAATAACAATATGAGATATATAATAAAAAATATTCAATATCATATAATCATTTTCAAGTTTGCGCGTGTACTTTGAATTCAATTATCTTCTTCAATTCTTAATCAATTGAGATGATTTTTGTTTTAATGTAAAGCCTTTAACTTATAAACTCTACAACCCGATTTCAATTTTTAAATACAAATTTAAATTCCAAGCAAAATGTAATAGAAAAACATAGATTGATAATATCAAGGACTTCGAACCTCCAACATAGTTGATGCTAATTACGCATATTCTTTAAGTCAAAACTATATTAATGTAATTCTCAACCAATTGAGACGGTTGAACTTTCAATTTTAATTTTTTGACGAAACTCTACAATTTAATCTCTACATTTAATTATGTAATGCCCTAAGCACGTATAAATAAGCACCGAAGAATTGAGGCTTATTCCTTGCCACTGAAAATTAGATGGCAGTAATTCCACATCGATTAATGGTTGACCTTTCAGTTAACCAAAAGACTTTAACTTACCAATGTTTACAGTTGAAAGGAAAGATAAGGAGACATTTTCATAATAATTTTGTTAAATATGACAAGACATTTTCACTAAACATTTTCAAATTTTAATTGTAAAAACACTTGATCCAGTTGAATATGAGTTATCGATACACTTATGTTCAAAAAATAATGAAGAAAATTAAAATCAAATTTATAAATCAAATTAACATGCAAAATTCAATGAAATAAAGATAAAATTGAAGTATTAATGAAATTATAATTAAATATTTAATATTTATTTGATTACCTCTGTACAAATATGACATTGACTGTAGTCTTAAAAAATAACATTATTATTTTTTTAACACTAATCAAATTACTTTTTGACTACACATCCATTGATCATCATATCAAAATCTATTTTTAAAAATAAGAAAATAGCATCCTGAAAAATACAAATGTCCTTAAATTTTTTTGATTCAAATTCAAAACATAAATTCGCATACACTTCAACTTTGACGATACAATCTTCAAATACAATGTTGCGACTTATCCATCAAGGTATTGACACCAAATAACTTTTAAAATATATGATGCAATTATTTATTTACATATTGATGTGCTTCCGTGAATCGTTTTTTAAAAAATATGATACAATTATTTATTTATACATAGATCTGTATCCGTGCATCGCACGGACTACCTGCTAGTACTGTGAATGAAGGAAGCAACATTATTCCCCCTATCAAATATTCATCAATGTCATGATAAAGACATTGACTACGTACTTAAATTTTTATGAAATGAAAATATAACTCGTGACCTAAACATACGAATTAAGTATAGAAAAATATACTCTTATACTAAATACAAAAATATACTTTCATTCTAAATTTGCAAAATTCCAAACATCACATTTATGTATACTTGAAACGACAAACAAAAGTATACTAATAGCTTGGTTAAATAATTATCTGTTATCTAAATTATTACTTACCTATGCATGTGGTCCTATAATTATTGTTCTTTTATATTTAATTTTTAAATTTCAAATTTATTTTATGAATTGTCATTTTTTAAAATTTTATGTTCAAATTCGATGAAAATTTCATACCTTCACAATTCTCTTAAACTAACAACATATTTAATTTTTGAGGAATCGAAACAGTAATTTTAAGACCTGTTGGTTTTTTTTTTTGACATTTTAACTTAAACATTGCAACATTTTTCAATTTTTTTTAAAGAAGTACCCTTTTATAATATGAATACAAGTACACAGTACTTTAAACAAAATTCAAACTTGAACTTATTTTAGTAATCAGTCAATGTTAGAACCTCAATTCTTGAGGTTCGAGAATTTGGTATTAAAAAAAATACTTCCTTAATTTAATTTCTAATCTATAAAGATTAATCTCAGATTAATTCAGACAGTTCACTAGATCAATACTTTCACGTTCAAGAATTAATTGATTGGTATTCCTTGATCAAAAGCTAATTACATAAGTGGGTCTGTCAAATGCATCATTCCCCAATTTATCAAAAAGACTCAACTGTCGCCAGTACAATTGAGAATTACACATAAGAATAGATGCATTCATCTGGGTCTTCATTGAAAACCTGCAGTTGAGTTAGCTCCTGGAAGTGAACAGCTAACTCACTACAGTGCACGTGCTACACCGTAAAGGACAATTTTGCCAAGTACAAGCAAATCTATAAGTAGACATGAACAATAAGAAAGGTACAACAACAAGGATCTATAATAAGAGTTGAAGCATTGGTTGAACCACTGGGAACAAACAGTCAAGCCATCAGCTCTTTACAAGCTTGAAGATAATATCTACTCTCTAACTAGCATATCACATAGGAGGTCCAAACAGCATTCGAGAAGGCAAAATGCATAAATTGGAAAATCAGATTACAACTGATATCTAAAATGATTCACCATGGAAGTCACAATTCTCGTGCACAAGTAATTGAGAAGGCTACATCTGTCTCAAATAGTTGATTTATCCAAGTCAATTGAGTACAACTTCTGCAAAGCAAGCTCAATGAGTAAAGCCCCATATCAAGTCTCACATTCAGAATATGAAAGACTATCTCAAAGCTATACAAAGGAGAAAGGAATTGAACAAAGAAGACCTCTCTATTGTAGCACAATCAGATCATTCATCACAGTTCAAAACCCATAAGTGCATCGAGCCTAAAGAACAGTTTCTAGGTGGAGGAAGTTATTCGTGCCAACCCAACTCAAAATTATCCATCAAGCTGTGAAGGCATAAAGGATATATCTTCATCTAACAACACATGAACATTCAGCCAACTAAGGACAGTGGAAAAGAACCTGATGGTTAGACATTGGATGACGTGACAAAGATTATATGTCTAATATGTTATATATATGTATATATACATCTCAAGATGATCCAACTGCCAACTCTCTGCAAGTCTTCCTCAGCAAAGTCAAGAAATCAAGACTCCCAAAAAATACATACACCTTGTTATCTTGAGTCTTAAAGTTCATTAATTGTAAGCTCAAGATAATGCAAGGTATACAGTCAGCAAAGACATCCAATTAGCAAGGTGTTCATTCAAGAAGCTCATCTGCCAACACCAACATCTAAGTGTCTACAAAAAGTTTAATGCGAGATTGTCACCGTTAATATATGTTATGAGCTTAAAGAATATAACAGTAGGCGTCTGCATATAAGCAGGAGTTAATGAGCTCTTGATATTATAATCAAGAAGCCAACTCCTCCAACGTCAACCACCAACTCAAAGATAGTAAGCTTATGCAAGATTACCACTGTTAATATGTGTTATGAGCTTAAAGACTATAACATCATGCGTCTGCATATAAGTAGGATTTAATGATATATCGATGATACAATCAATAAGTCAACTCCTTCGGCGTTAACCACCAACTCAAATATAGCAGGCTTAATGCAAGATTGTTATGTAAATAAATAATTGGTATCAAACAATGTTCATTACAATAAGACGTCTTCATATTAGTCAATGGTTGAATGATTCAAGGTTTTCAAGAAGCCAACTTTCCAGACCCAACAGCAAAGTCAAATCATCAGCAGCCAAGTGCATTCAAGAATCAAGACCAATAATTCAAAGCAGCAACATATAGCTGCTAATTAAACGGCTAAATGACATATCAGTAAAAGAACAAGTGACAGCAATCTATCAGTCAAAAAACAAGAGGAACAATTCGCCACATGGGTTCATTCAAATATTAGGCTGAGCTGTCAAAGCCATTTGGATCCAATAAAAAACAAGGCGTATGTGTCAATTGAAAAGAAGAACATTGATTTTGACATAAACGGTTAGCTTTCCAACTGCTGTAAATACCAGCTCGATCGAAAAAAAAAGTTTATAGGGATAGATCTCTCAAAAAGCCTTTCGAGCTCAAGCTCTTTAGAAATGAAAAAGAGATTCAAGATTTAAGAACTTCAGCATTGCAAAAATCGTACTCCGACCCATATCATACATTTATGCAAATTCTTAAATTTAAATTTCCAGAGCTTAATTCTTCTGATCCAAAGACCTGAAATATTAATCTTTCTCGTAATATTCCAGTATTGCTTATTTGTACACACACGACTTTCAATCGGCTAAGGTTTAGAAGCAATTCAGGAAGTATCTCTGTAATCACTCTCTAATGAATTTTTATTTTTTGTTGTTGTAATTTCTACACTTGAAAGAGCTAGCAGCGAAATGTCGGTTAGTTTCGATAAAAGGCTTTGATAGCTTATGTCAGGAGATTGGATAGCTTCTGTTGGAACTTTGGTAGTTCCATGAGTGAAACTTTGGTAGTTTCAAGTTGTAAAAAAAAAAAATTGATGAATAGAAGAAGTCTTGTGTGATCAAGAGTAACAACTGATGATGGGTGTACTAGTGTTTAGTGATCAAAATTACTTGAAAAATCATTGTGTGAAATTATTTATGTCACTCTCTCTCCCCCTCTCTCTCTTGATCTCTACTCTTTAAACCAAGCGCTTTTCATTGTGTCATCTATATATTGCATTCTATTCAATTGGCATCGTCTGTTTGATTAATCCTCCAAACTCTTCCGATGTAAACTATCTCAAAGGATAAATCAAATTGTTTGCTTAGAGAAGCAGATCGAAGAGTGGTATTAAGTGGTCCTGTTAAGTTGTTAATTAATCAAGCAATCACTAATACATAAAGATCAATAGCGGAGGTATGTCCTTTCAATTGGTATCAAAGCATTCTTTATGTGGAGGTTGATTACCAATAAGGAAAAGTGTTCTTTTAATATACCAAAGGAAAAAAAGAGAAGAAGCCGAAAAAAAAATAACAAAACACCAATATTGGAGTTTTAATCAATTGCTTACAAAATATAAATACAATTTGCCCAAAATATATAATTACATAATGTAAAGTAATTTTTTCGAGTTAAAATATATTTATATATTTTCCTTCTTTGAAATTAGGAATACTATTTAAATTTATCAAGTTAAAGTTAATGCAAAGATCCCTAAAAAAATAAGGATATTGTTTGTCTAACGAAAATGTGAGAATATAATGATATTTTTTTATAAGTTTGACTAATTTTTTTTAGAAAAAAGTATTTGTAAAGTATATTTAAAATTTAAAAATCTGAAAATAAAAGAAAATAATTTTAAAACCTAATATATAGCTAGGTAATAATTCACGAACCAAATAACTATTAAATCCTTGCAGTTCTAACTGGGCTACTAACTGTGGATTCAAACTTCAAAGCACAAGTTGAAGTTGAAGGACCAAACGAAACAAATTTCATAGCACAAACCCCACGACTCAACCCGGGTTACATTTCCGGGTAAATGGATCCTTCGCGAATTCCCCAATTATTATAAAGACAAGCTTCAGGAGGCGTACAAAATTTCTTCCCTCTGCAAACCTCCACACACTCGCTACACACACACACACACTACACGCACACTCTTCGCGAATTTTCCTATGGAGGCGGCGGCGTCGTCGTCGTCTACGGAGGAACAGCCGCCCCAATCAGCTGCGGTGGTGCCACCAGCTAAACCACCGGTGGGAGAGGATGACGATGAATCTAATAACGAGGACGAGGTGCTTTTGGCGAAGGCGCAAGCACTGATGGACAAGATCACTTCTTCTGCCGAAAATCCTAAGCCATCCGTCCTCCATGCCCTAGCCTCCATTCTTGAATCCCAAGAATCCAGGCTGGTTTCCTCCTCTCTTCTTCAATTTACTCGCTCTCTCTGTATTTTCGTGTTCGTGCATATCCTAGATAATAATAAATAACTGGCTCCCCCAAATAGCTCACAAAAATTTGGGCACAACAACATTGGTGGCAAGTGTTAAATTGGTTACTTCGTTTGTGCGCATTTATGTAGACATGATGATTGCTGTTTGTTTCTTGAAATTTATAAGTACAGTTCATAAGTTAATAGACTACGGAGTAATTATTTTTTAAAGAACCAAACGTAGTACTCCTTTACTACATCTTATAGTTGTTCTTTTCTTTCATCTGTGATAAATGTTAGTTATTGGAGCGTGAGAACCTAGACAAGAAGAATGTTTCTTGGTGACAGTAATTCAATGGAAATTTTGACTATTCCCTTTGAAAAATTTAGGCTGTACATTTAAAAAGACAAATTATTGGCGGTGCATAGAATTTTGATCATATATGATATGAATTCCTGCTTTTATTTGGTTTTATTTGAAAAGCACTGGGTGCCCACTTATATGTAGCATATTCCCCCCTTCTCCTTCTTTACCTCTCTCTCCCCCCTCTTACCCCTTTTAACTCACTTTTAGCAGTTGCCTACATGGTTTGCTTAATTCAACTTACGAAATTGAACGGTGCAGATTTTGCAAAGGGTTAACTATAAAAAAGGGTTGTGTACTATCACTTTAGCACAAAAATAGGTATCGTACTATTTCTTTTTCAGAAAAGGGATGCGTACTATCATTAATTCATCAAATTAAATCTCATTCGATCCAAAAATTATTTTAAACCTCATCAGATCCAATTCTCTTGGGTATTAAACGACCCATATCTTCTTTAAATTTGAGAGAATTGGGTCGACTGTGTTTAAATTGATGAATTAATGATAGTATGTGCCCCTTTTTTGATGAATTAATAATTGTACGCACCCCTTTTTTGAAGCAAAAATAGTACAATACCTTTTTTTGAGTCAAAATGATAGTACGCAGCCCTTTTTTATAGTTAACCCTTTTGCAAATAGCCAATTGATTCAGAATGTGCTATGCGACTTTATTTTTGGGTTTCCAACTTTCCATGTGGATCCCATAATGTTTCTCTGTCTCACTTCTACTTTTCACTTAAATAATTGCAAAATCAATCCAAAATTTCATTGTCCAGACTTGTACCAATAGTGTTTTATTTACTTGAGAAACAAGAACTAACAAAATATCTAGTTCGAGATTGAAAAATACTACGATAAGTATGCATATTATCAACTGAAAGACCATAGAATCCCATCACGAATTTCAACCAGTTGAGACTGCAGAGAAAATGTTTGCTTACTGCTTACGAAAGTGAGGGGAACTAACTACTACTCCCTCCGTTCCACAATAGATGATCTTTTAGCAAGAGAAAATTGTTCCAAGATAGTTGTCCTTTTAGAATTTCAAGGCTTTTTTTAACCCTACTTTACTAAATTATCCTCCTATTCTCCCAACTACCCATGATCATTAATTACATTTATCTCTTTTACCATTAATAAAGAGAGACTATTCAATGAGGATAAAGTAGTCAATTTATATTATTTATTAATATGTGTGCATAAAGTTAAAAGGTTCTCTACTGAGGAACAGAGGGAGTAGCAGATACCGCGTAGATAATAACCCAAAATGTTTGAAATACTTATGAATACACTAGTCAATCATAGCCATATAATGCACTCTCTTTGAAAATATTTTGCTTTGATACAATTTCTAGTCTATTTTAGTATTTCTTATTATTTACTGACATAGACATATCATGTGAGACATAGACGACCTTCAAAATCAAAGAGGTGTGGGCACAACCATAAAGACATTACCCCCTTAGCTTTGGGCAAAGAGTACACTACTTATGTTTATTTGCCATTCACTGATTCCACTTTCAAAAATTAACTATGAAATTTTATTTTTATTTTGGGTTTCAAATTTTCTCTTCGTAGTTCAAATATGATAGTTTCCTCGCATATTATAGAATTTTGCTTTAAAAATTTAGTAGAATTAAAAAAAAAAACAAAGTAGTTAAAGTGCAAAATTAAAAAGTTTGATTCTCAAACGTGGACTCTTCACTCAAATGGAGAGAGTACATCTTAGTAGATTTATAAAAATTAAATGCACATACATACTTATTCAATCTCCAATAATTACTTATCAGCCTCAAAGAATTACTCTCATACTGTCTTCTTTAAAAATAACTTGATCTATGAGGAAAAAAGATGGATTTTAGTTATTGAATTGATTTTAAAAGGTTCATAAGCTCTCATATGACGTCCAAAAGCCTTTTAGAAGGTTTTTTTCACATGTCAGTATGACTGAAATCCTCCAAATATAGATCATTCAATCATTCTCAGTTTTTTTGTTGGATTTTGTGTCATGAGAGAGACAGCTGAGAGAGTGCATTATAGTACCAATATACAAACATAAATGTAATATTCAAAGTCGCACAAATTGTCGGGGGATTAAACTAATGTGCCACACACCGAAGCTTTGGGAGAGAATACTTGAAAATATGCCAAGTCGGAGATGGAAATATCGAGGAATTGATTCGTTTTATGTGAGGATGATCGATAATATAAGCTATCTAAGAAGATTGGTGGGATGGTACAAGGAATGGAAAAAACATTTACGTATGGTTTTGTTCGACTATAAAAGGATGTATGATAGAGCTCCTAGAAAGTTAATTAAGTGGGTGTTGTTGAAGAAAATGGTTAAGGTGAGATATGTTGTTGTTATCAATGTTAGATCTTTACTATAGCTTCGACATTAGTTAGAAGTTAGAACCATGACTGGAGAGACGCACGAGTTACCGATGAGTATAGGATTATACCAAGGATCGACCTTAAACCTTTATCTTTTTGTGCCAATACATAATTCAGCATATGAATTAAACAATGAATGGAGTTGGACATTTAAGGTGATTTACCACGGTGCATGTTATTTGCTGATGGCATTGTATAAACCAAAGAACGTAATCTCGATAATAAGCTAGAGAAGTGGAGAGCCTCTCTATAAATCATGCTAAAAAATTAGGAGTAAAGTAGAATATGTTGAATGTAACTTTAGCAATAAAAGGTGTATAAAGAGACACAAAGTTTGGTTAGATGGTCAAGAAATATCATAAAGAGAAACGATTTCAATATTTAGGATCAATTCTTAATGACGATAAGAGGTAGTAGATGACGTTAATCATAGAATAACATCAAGACAGGCGAGATGGAAAAGTGCACCTGGAGTGTGATGCCATCGATGCATACCGGTTGAGTTGAAGGGAATGTCTTACTGGACATCAATCAAGTTGAAAGGAAAGGCTTATGGGACAACTATCAGACATGCTACTACAAGGAACTGAGTGGTTCGCTATTAAGTATGGGCTTGCAGATACGAGGAGTGTTACCGATATGCGAATACTAAAATGTGTGGTTAACTAGGAAAGATAGGAATCATAACAAACAAATGCATGAGAAAACAAACAAATATGTGAGACAGTAAGTCGCCCCTATACGCTATAGTAGAGAACATGATAGAGAATCACTTGTTCAACCATATACAAAGCATGCCTCCTAGAGTTTTAGTGCACCTATTAGGAAACGTAATAGTATCAATGTTAAAGAAGCTGGAAAAAAGGGGAAGACCAAAGCTTACGAGGGTGTCCATTATAAAGAAAGATACGAGGGAACGTGGCCTCTCTGGTGGCGTATGGGATGGAGGAACATGATTCATCCAGTCGACCCCAAATTTGGGACTAAGGTTGAGTTCAGAGACACAGCTGCACATTGAAAGGATGGATACCAGATACCCAAAAGAATGAATCAGTAGATCCTTGTCCACTGGGACAAGAGCTTACAGCTCGGGCTGTTGCTGAACTGACAAACGACTTCTTTATTGGTGACTTGGATCTGATGCTAGTTAGCTGAACAAACAATGCACATACATGAATACAGATAAATGCAACAATAATTAATTATGGCTATAATCTGCAGGTGTCTATGTATGTATGCCTTGGAGATTGGGCTACTGGTTTTCTCATTGAACAAATGTGCCATACGTTGCTTTAGATCTGGCCTACTGCCTTATAAACAGCACATGCCAATTATATTGACCTATCAAAGTTCAAATGTAAATCATATGTCAGTGTGTACTGTAGTTGGATCTTATGTACACCAAATAGAAATTATATGATTCTATTTGTCTAACCCAAAAAGTGCAGCATGAGGGCAATTACAAGGTATGAAAGTTGAAATGGTGAATTCATGTCATTGACGATGATTTGTAGTAACAGCCCTGCTAAAGTAGGTTTCAAATATTAAAAACTCTAGCAGTTCGTAGTCAGTAGTACCATCCATACCGAAAAAAAAGAAGACAAGTCAACTACATGACACCTACAAACAGAAAATTACAGTTCTATCAATTTTATGTTACTTATGGAAAGTTCGGAAGTAAAAACATCAGTGATATTGCTGTTCCTGGGTAGTGGAAATACCAAAATATTATTGGCTAAGCAGCTGGAAAAGAATTCAAATTGGAAAATGGAATTTCTCTTTGGACCCAAAAAAAAAAAAAAAAACTCAATTCGATAATCTCAATGTATGATACTGATAATTTCTCATTCTTATTGTCTTCCAGCGAAAGAATAAGTTTATTGTTGTAACGATAAAGCTAAACATAATGAGAAATGTGAAAAACAGAGAAACTGCAATTTTTCTTAAACTTATCTCAGTTGTTCCTCTATCCTTACCTCTCTCTGGTTAAATATTATATTACTTGTTTGTCAGTCCTTGTATACAACTAACCATTAAGAAGCAATTCATGCATCCTCTACCCGATATGTAGCTTGTAAGGCTACAAAAAGGAAATAAAACACTCTACGATTTTGCTCCTATTGAATCAGCATTCTTAGAAGCAGTTTCATAATTTCATTTGCATGGTTATCCTGCTTCCTGGTCTATGTTTTAGATGGTCGAGATATTTAGGCTCCGATGGGTATGTTGTGTTTTTTGTGGTTTTGACAAGGATTGAGAGAGACCAAGAGAGTGAGAGGGATTGACTGAAATGTAAGCAATATAAGCAATGAACGCCTCATTTGTTTGATGAGGTACAAGCCTTACGTCCTATGCTGATTGATTTTTGCTGTTGCACGGGTGATTATTCTACGCCAATTTTATTTTTACTCTTAAAAATAACATATCATGAATACCTTACCATGTTTAATGAAGTTATTCATACATTACTATTTTTCTTTCACTAACGATGTTTTGTTGTTGTCATTGCATTGTTGGGTAATTGCAGCTACATGGAGGAGACTGGCCATTCCTCCCTAAGTAATGGTCGGGCTTCTTACAATATCGGACGATTGGGGAACTTGGTGCGGGTAAGAAATACTCACATGACACATGGTTATTTTCTTGCTTTTTGCAGCTGATGCTTTTGCTTTAGTATTATATTTTCTAGTATGTTGATTAAGTATCATAGGTTTTTGATTCATGTTAATTTCTAGATTAGTAACTCCTTTTTGTGGTCCCATTTTGTTCTCTTCCAGGATAATGACGAGTTTTTTGAGTTAATATCTGCCAAGTTTCTGTCAGACTCTAGATACCCGATATCTGTCCAGGCAGCTGCTCTAAGGCTTCTCTGCTGTTGCTCACTTACCTGGATGGTATGGTTGTTATTTAGGTATTGTTATTCATTATCAGCTATGATTAGTGCCAATTGTCACTTAATAAATTCATAATGGAACAGTATCCACATGTTTTTGAAGAAAATGTTGTGGAGAATATAAAGGGTTGGGTGATGGATGAAACTGCAAAATTTCCTACTGAAGAGCAAAAGTTGAAGCATGAGCTCCGGGTCAGACAATCCTCAGATTCTGAAATGTTGAGAACGTATGCTACGGGACTCTTAGCAGTGTGTTTGGCCGGGTATGTTCTTGATAACTTATTCTTCTGTGTTTTGTTTCTATTCTATGGTACCCAGGTATATACAATATATTTTTTAACTGTGGAATGCTGCTGCAGTGGAGTTCAAGTAGTGGAAGGTGTTTTGACATCTGGATTATCAACAAAGCTTATGAGATATCTTCGTATTCGGGTTCTGGGTGAGACAAGTACAAGTCAAAAAGAAGCTAACTATCTGGCGGAGAGCAAAAGTGCCTCTGCTGCTTCTTGCATGAGAAGTAGAGACGAGAGTCGGACCAGGTTTCGGCAAGTTTCAGAGGCTTCTCATATGGACCCACCAAGGATTGTAGAGGAGGGGTCTTTGGATGATGCAGAAAGGGACTGGAATAGAAGCATAAGTCGGCAAGTCTGTGGTGATGAGCGTCGGGTTGATTTTGAAGAACCCCCTGATGTTTTGGCCAATGATGTTGATAGTTTTGAGGCAGATGTAACTGGTGAAGAAAGGTGGCATGGCCGAGATCTACGTGATGGAAAAACAAAGTTAGGTGATAGAAATAGTCATGGTAGGTCCTTTCGTGAAGAAGACTTTGACGAAAGCAGAGATGAATCTTCAAAACGCAGGGCAAACCGTGGAGTGGCAAGACCTAAAGGAAAAACACGTGCCAATGAAAATTCCGTGGAGAGTGAACTGGTTTTGAGTTCACCTGTCTCGGGGAGTAGAGTTGGAGGACTAGGACGGAGTACCAAGGACCGAAGTTTGACAAGAAATTTGGAAATGAAAAGAATACCTGACAACAAAAAGCCATTAGGGAGAATAGGTGCTGATGCTCTGGAAAGAGATGACAATGATGATTGCTTCCAAGAATGCAAAGTTGGGTCAAAGGACATACGGGATTTGGTAAAGAAGGCAGTTAGAGCTGCTGAAGCTGAAGCCAGAGCAGCCAATGCTCCCACAGAAGCCATAAGAGCTGCTGGTGATTCTGCCGCAGAAGTAGTTAAAAGTGCTGCATTGGAGGTGATGATAACTCGTTCTTTTTACATGACATTGCATGCCTAGGCGTCTCGTATCTCTATCTTTTCACAACTATTTCTTGCACTTGTCTTATTTTTATGCATACAGGAATTCAAGAAGACCAATGATGAAGAAGCTGCACTTTTGGCTGCATCTAGAGCTGCATCTACAGTCATTGATGCTGGTACTGCAGTTGAAGCATCAAGGTTGGTAATTGTATTTTAAACTCGACATTCCAGTAAAAGATATCAAAGTGAAGATTATAATCATAAAGCTACCTGGTTTTTCTTGACTTTTGTTCTAATGTTTGTGGTTGTAGGAGTTCAAGTGGTGTTGATGGCGGGCTAGTGAATTCAGAACCTGCCGAAGTTCAGACAAATGAGGAAACTGAGGAGTTTTTCATTATTGATTGTGACTCCTTGGCAAAGCTAAGAGAAAAATTCTGCATTCAGTGTCTTGAGATTCTTGGAGAATATATTGAGGTTCTCGGTCCTGTGCTGCATGAAAAAGGTGTAGATGTCTGTCTGGCTTTACTGCAAAGGAGTTCCATCAATAAGGATGCCTCAACGATTGCAGTCCTCTTGCCTGATGTGCTGAAATTGATCTGTGCTTTGGCTGCTCACAGGAAGTTTGCAGCTCTATTTGTTGATCGTGGTGGCATACAAAGACTACTTGCAGTCCCAAGAACTTCCTTGACTTTCTTTGGTCTTTCTTCCTGCTTATTTGCAATTGGTTCACTTCAGGTAAGGTTGTATGAAATTTTTTTGGAGTTCTGTTTCTTCCACCAAATGAACTTCCTAAGTTTAGATTCTCATTGTCTATTTTAAGCGAAAATCTCTCTTATTATGTCCGACAGTGTCTAACTTTAGGGTGGTGCTATAGGGAATAATGGAACGTGTATGCGCCCTTCCTTCAGATGTAATCCGTCAGATGATTGAGCTAGCTCTTCAACTTCTAGAATGCTCCCAGGATCAAGCCAGGAAAAATGCAGCTATATTTTTTGCTGCAGCCTTTGTGTTTAGAGCAGTCGTGGATTCTTTTGATGCCCAAGATGGTTTACAGAAGCTATTGAACCTACTGCGCGATGCTGCTTCTGTAAGGTCTGGTGTAAATTCCGGAGTGCTAGGACCATCTAATGCAGTTTCACTTCGAAATGACCGCTCTCAAGAGGTGTTGACATCATCAGAAAAGCAGATTGCTTACCACACCACCGTTGCATTGCGCCAGTATTTCAGAGCACATCTGCTTTTGCTTGTGGATTCAATCCGTCCTGGTAAAACGAATCGAAGTGTGGCCCGCAATATTCCAAGTATCAGGGCCGCGTACAAGCCTCTTGACATCAGTAATGAGGCTATAGATGCCGTATTTCGTCAAATACAGAAGGACAGGAAGCTTGGTCCTGCATTTGTGAGAGCTCGTTGGCCTGCAGTTGACAAGTTCTTGGGTTCCAATGGACATATTACCATGTTGGAATTATGTCAGGTATGGTCGTGCACGTTTTATTCTTCCTTTTCCTTTATTTCTTCTCTTAGCGAGACCATAATATAGTTGCTTTTGTATGTAGGCGCCACCTGTTGAGCGTTACTTGCATGACTTGCTGCAGTATGCACTTGGTGTTCTGCACATTGTTACCTTGGTACCTTATAGCCGCAAATTAGTTGTGAATTCCACTTTAAGCAATGAACGTCTAGGAATAGCAGTCATTTTGGATGCAGCAAATGGTGCTGGCTATGTTGACCCTGAGGTAAAGACTTTTTTATACACTTCTTTTTTAAACACCCAATCTATGTACCAATATATGCATCTTCTCTCATTTAATTGTATCTCTTACGCAAGAAACAGATTATTCAGCCAGCGCTGAATGTGTTGGTCAATCTTGTTTGCCCTCCGCCTTCGATCAGCAACAAACCAATCCTCCCCGCACCAGGTCAGGCATCTTCAGTCCAGACCTCAAATATTCCTGCCATGGAGCGAGAACGAAATATCTCAGAGCAAGCGGGCCATATGGCCAGTCAGAATGAGCTTAGAGAGCGGAATGGGGAATCTAGTGCAGTTGATCGGGGCAGCTCAGTCTTGCCAGGTACATCGTCTGGCACTAATGCTCCACAGACACCTGTTTCAGCAGTAGCTTCTGGATTAGTGGGAGATCGTAGAATAACTCTTGGTACTGGAGCTGGTGGTGCTGGCCTTGCTGCACAACTGGAACAGGGATTTCATCAAGCAAGAGAGGCTGTACGAGCCAATAATGGTATTAAGGTTCTACTTCAGCTCCTCCAACCGCGGATAATTGCGCCATCAACCACTCTTGATTGTCTTCGGGCTCTTGCATGCCGAGTCCTACTAGGTTTAGCCAGAGATGATACAATCGCACACATACTTACCAAACTTCAGGTAAATCTTAAAGCCAGCTTCAATAGCTGTAAGTTTAAACTTGCAGTTTGTATGATTGGTGTATTTTACTAAACTCTCCCTTTTACAGTAAAAACTGTTCCCCTCCCAGTTTCTCAGATGCCAGGATATCTGGGATCTGGTTTGCTCATTTTCATAAAAGAAGTATGTAGTAACTAGTAAAGGCAAATATTACTAGAGCGAGCTAATACATCAACTCAGCATCTGTCAGAGAGAGGGGGAACAGAGGAATGCATTTAGATTAGTCTGGGGTGTGTTGCTGATACATTAGGGCACATGGGAAACATGTTGGTTATAACTTCACTGGTGGGTGGCTTCTTTTTCATGTGAGGTGCTGCAGGTACATATGAGGACACGCTGATGACAAGATTGGTTCCTGAAAATGCTCTTGAAAAGTTATTTTCTTCTTTCCGCTGGGTGGGGTTCTCTACTCAATATTTCTGGGAGTCTGGTGTCTTTTGTAAAAGAGGAGGGTCAATATGTCTAAAATTAGTAGTTTCAGTTTATGTAGGAACAGAGACCTTTAGTGCTTTTAAGAGGAAGAAGAGAAACTTGCATTCTTTATAAGTTTTTCAAGTAGAGATAGAAACATAGTTAAAGGCGAAAAGCGAGAGAGGTAGGTGAGAGGCGTGCGAGAGGTACTATTTTAAGGCGAAAGGCGAGGCGGGCGAGTGAGCTAAAAGCAAGCAAGGCAATAACGAATGGGGAAAAAGAAAGCAGAGAGATTTTTATTAGTATGTACTCTAATAAATGTCAAAACATATCGGTCATTGTAAGATACCTTGAAATTATGTTCACCTATAGTATCGGTAATAGAAATTTCAACATGCAGAGTTACAGTTTGAACGCAAAAGATAGGCTTAATTATAAATGTGGACAAGAAAATCACTAATCATGCAAGAAAGTGAAACTTAGCTTATAGACAACACCAAAATTCGATTAAAAAAATCATTTGGTTTGAGTACCAACTTCCAAAACTTTGATTCAAAGGAGGGACCAAAACAACCAATTCCGACAAAAAAATGGTGAACGATGAGTTCTTCCTTCAGATACTGTAGATCATATAGCCATATCCATCCTGAATTTGTGTAGATCGATCTTCAATTTGTCCTAGATCTGGCTCGAATTTTGGGGTTTTCGGCTCGAAAATGATTAGAACTCGACGAATAAAATTTGCCAATGAAGTCCTATCAAAGCTTACAATGAAATCCTGCTCTCTTGGCTGCAGTGTACCGAAGTAATTTGTTCCAGCGCTTCTCATACTGCTTATGGGGAACATTGACACCCCAAAGAAGCTATCTGGGCACTTTGAGGCAATAGACGCCTCTGAGGCCAAAAAAAGGGGGGCGGGGGTTGTGGGTGAGCGCCTTTCACAACTATGGATAGAAATATGAGTCTCTGTAGAGTAAAAAATTGTGAAGTAGAGGATTTGACACTGGTGACTTCTCGTTTTACACATTTTAGATTTGTCAAAGGTTCAAGCGCCTGAAAGCAGCAGACATGTATATATCCTTATCTCCTACGAAACAATTTACATAAAATCATGCTCCCACCTTCCCAAAATAAGTGTCAATTTTGAGAATAATTTGTCCAAAGTTAGTGTCAAATTTTGTGAAAATCTTTTCCTCTAATGAGTGTCAATTTTTGAGAAAATTTGTGCCCGAAAATGAATGTCAATTTTCTAATGAAGTTACTGTATTCACCCTTGCCACTCATCGTGTTTCATTGCCCATTTGCAATGCTATGATGGTTCCACGGGGGAAGATTATGTACATGTTCCACTAATATTGCTTATGCGTCCACTTCCATAATTTCCCAAAAAACCTCAAAGTTGACACATTTTGGGACGGGTGGAGTATCCTTTGCTTCTCAACTTTCTAGAAGTTCACAAAATGGAAAGATAGAGTAGAGTTTAATATGTTCTTTTAATGCGACCGTAGGATTTGCCTTATGATAGATTTGACCATTTGTTGACTGAATAACAAAAACCAGGTGGCAGCTGATGTCATTCAAGTGTGGGAATCTCACCTTGGAAGAGTCAAGAGGCAATAAACTTAACAGCGTAACCAACCAGAAAATATGATTTAAGCAACCATATGAACACAAGGCTGTAACGTGGTTCTGGGAATTCGAATGGACTATGATGGGCCACAAGTGAAAGACAAATCGTTCTTCCAATTTGTATATATTACATGATGCTGATTTCCTACACCATGGTTTCAAAGCCCTGGAGCTCTCCTTGTCTCACCAAAACCCTCTTAATACAACACATACACCTGTCAAAGATTGCTCTAAGCCCCCCCATAAATCTTATTCTTTCCCAAATCGTAGACACGTTCAAAAGTGAAGGCCCTGGGTATAAACCCTAGGCATGATTTCAAATTGGTTACCAATAGCTCTGTGGGCCATGTGGCTGCTGCACATTAACATTGCAACTTTCGTGACTTGTGTAAGCCGCCATAGGACCTCTTTAGATTGAATATGGTAGTGATGAATTAGAGATTTATCATTCTTCTTTGGAACGTAGTAAACTGGGCTGTTATATAAAATTGGAGTTCGCTTGAAGATTGTTGCATCAGACACCTCTGCAAACAGGGTAATGTAGTTGTATGATTCTTCATTCCGATATTTCTGGATTTGTTTGATATGAGTGATTTTAGGTGAAAGCGGATATGTTGCTTGATCTATGTAACTTTAGTACATTTACTAATGCAAATTCTCTGGAATATCCCGCAGTAAATCTATGAGTTTCCATTTCGAACATATTACTTCAATTGTGCTACAGTGATATGCTTAAATGCATGGAAATAGTGCTGCTTTAATTGGCCTACATTGAAAGTACTGTCCGTAACTTGTCTCATTCTTCCCTTTTGAAGAACCTAACTTGCCTTTTCAGGTCGGGAAGAAACTATCCGATCTGATTGGAAGTCCAGGCAGCCAGACACCTGTGGGAGAGCAGGGTAGATGGCAATCAGAACTTGTGCAGGTGGCAATTGAGCTGATTGCAGTAAGTGCTACTTGAGTTTAGTATTGTACTGCTGTAACTTTCTCATAGATGGGCTAAGCAGTTGTGATTGCAGCATTTTATTTCACGTATTTATTTCTTTAAGTTCAACTCAACTCAACTTTAACTCAGCCTTAGTCCTTTTTAAAGTCTGGGGTAACATATCAAGACCAATTGGCTATGAGAGGAGTAGTCCATGATCTTTTCGAAGTGCGCTACATGAACCATGATTAGATATGGTCCAAGACAAGGTCATCACACATGCTACATTTGTCCATATTTTCGTTTATAGATATCCATTTTAGCTTAGTTTGGTTTCGCTACCTCTTCCATGGTTGATATTGATTCTATCACTCTTCCTAACGGGTGCATTAAGCGGCCTACTTCGCATATGGCATTATTGGAGCAACTTTGACTGTCTCACGATTTGTTCATTATGAATCTTGTGTTTCCTAATTTTTACCAAGCATCTATCTTGCAGTTGCATTTCAGTGCACTCACTCATCTTGTTGACATTTGTTAATATCCCAGAACTATGCTCGTTCTTGCTTCTTGTGCTAGGTCACTGTCTATGTTTTTGATATAAGCTGGAAGCCCCACTTGAATGTCGGATCATGCTAAATATGCTTCTTGTGCTAGGTCACTGTCTATGTTCTTGCTTCTTATGCACGTAATGCACAAATAATCTGAAATATGTGAAAGAGTTGAAGCAGGAAAATCTGAACCTTAGATATTGTGGAACCAAAGCTCTAACACTAGTTAAAGTGTACACTGCTATTAGTGGTGGACCGTTGCTTTATGGAAAAAGAGGAGAAACAGACAATCATGGCTGAGAAAAAGATTCTATAGGCCTTACCTGTTGATTAGGAATGCGTATGAGAAGACACCTTACCTTCTCTTTGATGAACATTTTCTGGGTGGAGATCATAGTTTTGAAATTCGACTGCCTCCTCGTGGAGAGGAATATTTCGCGAGGTACTCCACCCAGAAAGGCATATCAACTGCCTGATAATTTCTACTCTTTGACATCGTTGTCCATTATCGAGTATATGGGGTTTTTCTAATTGCTGAAAGGAAAACAGCTTTTATGAACGGTATGCATCCAGTGAATACCTTTTATGACCTATGGATGGAAGTTGAAAAGGCAGAAACTGTTAAATGGATGAGGAGTTGCAATATTAGGAAGTGCAAGTTTGAACAAGCAAATTTAGATTCTTTTGCTAGTATGAACTCATGTAGCTGGTTTGATCTTTTGTTGCAGATTGTTACTAATTCAGGGCGTGCAAGTACATTAGCAGCCACTGATGCGGCTACCCCTACTCTGAGGCGCATAGAGAGAGCTGCTATAGCTGCTGCAACTCCTATCACCTATCATTCAAGGTTCTGGTTCTCGAGCATTCTTGAGTTTGAATTTTTTGTCCTGTCCCGTCTTTTCCACCTCTTCTTTACTTTCAGTATTTGCTTGCATTAATGTGCCTTCTACATATGAATTTCAGGGAACTTTTGCTCCTTATGCATGAGCATCTGCAGGCATCTGGTTTGGCAACAACTGCAGCTACACTTCTGAAAGAGGCTCATTTGACACCTTTGCCGTCGTTGGCTGCTCCATCATCTCTAGCACATCAAATCTCTGGGCAGGAACCCGCATCAGTACAAATTCAATGGCCATCTGGTCGCACTTCTTGTGGATTTTGCTTACCAGAAAAATCAAACCAATGCGAAGACTCCATGTTGAAGAATGAATTAGCTTTATCCTCTTCAAAGAAGAAGCCATTAGTTTTCTCATCTTCTCTAGCACAGTCAAAAACTCCTCTACAGTCTTATGATTTTGGTTCGCCATCAGTCGGCAAAATCAACACTACATCCAAGAAGTCATCGGCCCCTTTGATCACACCAGAAACTCCCTCCACATCTGCAATTGAACAACCCCTAGGAGATGCAGACAGTCTCATCAAAACTCCAATTGTACTGCCAATGAAGCGCAAGCTAACTGACTTGAAGGATACTGCTCCATTGCCATCAGGAAAAAGGTTCAATATTAATGAACATGGATTCCGGTCGCCAGTTTGTTCAACACCCATCACTTCTCGTAAAGGCAACCTTTTAAGTGACCCTCATTTGTTATCATCAAGTTCTTTTAAAAATCCGCTAGCCGATGGTTTTGATGATAACCAAAGCATTGTTCAAGCAACACCTTCCCACCAACATGGACTTCCAAGTGATCCACAATCTAGCAACTCAGAAAGGTTAACCTTAGACTCCATTGTTCTTCAGTATCTGAAGCATCAGCATCGCCAATGCCCGGCTCCAATTACCACATTACCTCCACTATCCCTCTTGCACCCACACGTCTGTCCAGAATCAAAGCGAAGCCTTGATGCCCCTAACAATGTTACTGCCAGGCTAAGTTCACGTGAGTTTAGAAGTATGTATGGTGGAATTCATGGTAGTCGCAGGGATCGACAATTCGTGTATAGCAGATTTAGACCATGGAGATCTTGCAGGGATGATACAGGTGTCCTTTTGACCTGCCTTTGTTTTCTTGGGGATTCCTCTCAGATTGCTGCAGGTAGCCACACAGGGGAACTGAAGATTTTTGATTCCAACAGTAACATTATGCTTGAGAGTAGTGCTGGCCACCAATACCCTTTAACTGTTGTTCAGTCATACGTTTCTGGAGAGACCCAGTTAGTTCTCTCTTCAAGCGCCCATGATGTGCGACTGTGGGATGCACCGTCTGTGTCAGCTGGACCTAAATATTCATTCGAAGGGTGCAAAGCTGCAACTTTTAGTAATTCCGGGACAATGTTTGCTGCACTATCATCTGAGCTATCGAGACGAGAGGTTCTCTTGTATGATGTGCAGACCTGCAAATCTGACTTGAAGCTGACAGACACATCTACCAGCTCTTCCAGTAAGGGAAATGTGTTTTCTCTTGCTCACTTCAGTCCTTCAGACATTATGCTTCTTTGGAACGGTGTTTTGTGGGATCGCCGAGTTCAGGGCCCTGTCCATCGGTTTGATCAATTCACTGACTATGGGGGTGGTGGCTTTCATCCTGCTGGAAATGAGGTATGCGTTTCTTCCCTCCATGCATGTTCATTTAAAACTCTTTGATCAGTAAAAAGATACTGGCTGCAAAACACAATTTTCCATTAAAGCTGGGTGGGATTCAAGTTTTTGGGGGGTAAATTTATCATTTGGCTGTTTAAATTCGTGGGAACTAAATTTATAGTACAACTCGAATAAAATGTCGATGTTAGATAGCTCGTTGTTGCTTCATTTTAGATGCCTGGAATGCATGAAAATGTGTTTTGGATATTTGTATGAAGTCGCTGGATTTTTTCTCCCTAAAAGATATTCAGGATTTTACTGGGCATATTATTGCTTTCCCCCGGTCATGGTTTCTTCCCAAAAGATGATCCTTTTTTTTACAGGTTATAATAAACTCAGAAGTCTGGGATCTTCGTAACTTGAGGCTTCTGAGAAGTGTACCTTCCTTGGATCAGACAGTAATAACTTTCAATGCAAGTGGTGATGTCATATATGCGATCTTGAGAAGGAATCTTGAGGATGTTACTTCAGCGTTCCAGACCCGCCGTGTCAAGCACCCTCTTTTTTCTGCTTTCCGAACGGTGGATGCTGTCAACTACTCGGACATTGCCACTACTCCTGTCGATCGCTGTGTCCTTGACTTTGCAACGGAGCCAACTGATTCTTTTGTCGGATTGATTACAATGGATGACCAGGAAGAAATGTATTCTTCCGCTCGAGTATATGAAATAGGTCGTCGCAGACCTACTGATGATGACTCTGATCCCGATGATGCTGAGAGCGAAGAAGAAGAAGACGACGACGATGAAGATGAAGATCTTGACGAGGATCCACTTCTAGGGCATGATGGCGACGGCGATAGCGATGGTGATGACATGAGCAACGATGAAGATAGTCTAAGCGATTTTGACGATGACGACGAGGATGAGGAAGAAGACGGAGACTTCATAATGGATGGCGGAGATTTTGATGGGGGAGGTGGAATATTTGAGATGGTGAGCGAGGGCGAAGAGGAGGAGGATGACAGCCAGTTTGTAGAATCAGTTAGTAGTGGGGATGAAGAAGATTTTTTGGGCGGATTCTGAGTGTTGGAAAAATTATTTGTCTGGATTGATTAGATTGTATTATAGTAATTTTGATAGTGTAAATTATAAAATTATGAGTTGTAGGAAAGAAAAGAAAAGGGTCATTCTTCCATTTTTGAGAACGCTTTTCGTTTACGTGGTCAAAGTTTTTAGTTCAGAGCAATTGTCTACAAGTTTTGAAAGGATAAAGTTGTGACTAGGTGTGTTAAAATAAATAAAATTGATCAATTCTAATTTACTTTTAACTTACTAAACAATTTAATTCAACTTAATTTATTTTAATTACAAATGTATGTCTTAAAATGTATAAAACATATGTTGTAGGTATTAGGATATTTTGTTCCAATTGATGTCTCATTCTCTATTTTGCGATTTTTAAAAATTGATGCATATCTTAAAATTTAGTGTTTAAAATTTTAAGATTATATTTTAAACGATTGAGATGAAGTTTCGAAAGTGGCACACCAAATGAGACAGAAGACTCATTTTTTTAGTGTTAAAGAGTATTCAATATATAAATTCGAGTTTAACTTAACCTATTTATTATTCATTTCAGTTGAGCAGTTAATTATATGAGTCATAATAATTTGAACATTATAACTTATTATTTGTTTGTAACTCAAACACATCTTACATGTTTGCTTGTGACATTCTATTAAGTGTATGTTAAATTGTCCTCGATACCTCTTGCAATAGTAAGAAATATACACATTCACAATTGTTTTTTTTTTTTTTTAATTTTAAAAATTGTCTATCTATCCATCCATCTATCTATCTATATGATACTGTTACTTCAATTTTTGCAAAATCAAGCTAAAAACCATTCCAAAGCAAAACCTAAACATGCCTAGGGCTTCATTCACAAAGGCATGCAGACACGAGGTCAAGTTTTCTTGTTCAATTTATGAGAAATATGGACAATATATACAAGTTTCTTTCAATTTACAGATTGGCATCACAAGAAGCTAAAATCATTACTTCAAATGAACAACAATATATATAGGAGTAGGCACCCAGCATTAGTCACTCGGATGCAGCTTTGTCTTCCTTCTGTCCCACGTACCTATCATAAAAAACGACCCACGAGTGCTATCAGTATGGGTTCCAACAAATCAGACATGATGCAAGTATGAAGACGAGGTCAAACTAAATTGTTGGCTCTGGGAAGGAAAAAAATGAAACAAAGCTCAGCAATGGCCACCAATTCATAGTTGGCTTCCAGACATTGTGCCCCCCCCCCCCCCCTCCAAATACCAACGTCCAGAGGGGAAAATCCTAAATAATTTAGAGGGAAAATAAAAACAGAAAAGAAATCTGCTATTTTTCACCCTTCCATTTTCTTCACACACAACAAAAAGTCCAATTAAATAAATAATCTGGTTTGCTACAAATCTTGCCATCAAAGTTTATGTAGCCATGTACAAGCCAATGATGATTTTAAGTGTGAGGCTACATTGATAAATTAATTTAGTCCCACATTTGTTTCTGGGCTGCCATAAGGGGTTCAGAAGAAGGGTAATGAAGGTTAATTTGTGCAAATCTGATGAATACAAGTGTTTAATTGAAATCATGCATAGGGATAAACAAGAGTAATCTCAGCCCCAGTTACTTACCCCTGACTTCTAGCCCAACGCGAGAGTTGAAAGAGCTGCACTGACTCATTTGAGGCATGGCATCCTAGAAGAAATAAGTTACGAGGCTGTACCACCCACGCAAACCTCATGAATAATGCAGAATATACACACATCACTGTAGCACCAATGGGAAACGGTAAAGTTAGAAAATTGACAGTTAAAATCTGTCTGTTTAAAATATGAACTTTGCTACCTGCTGTCATGTTGACAGATATCATTTCTGGCGGCTTCTGCATGTCAAGCAGCCCCTGTCACATCCGGAAACTGTAAATATTTTACACCAAATCATACCATAAAGCAGCAAATTCAAAAATTGAAAACAAAATGAAGAAATAAAATATTTATCAGTAGAGTCATACAGCAGCAATGAAACCCAAGTTGCCCACTGGACCCCAAAAATGAGTTGTTTTGGGACCAATTGGACTATTCAAAAATGCCCGGAAGGAAGCCATATGTGGTGCTGTTTAAAGGGCCTCTGCAACCAAAATCCAAATAAGATTAACCAAAAGTGCATCACAAGGACCACAAATGTTAAATTTACACAAATAGTAAGAGGGTAAGGCTCAGATCACAAAGAAGTTTTTTGACGATTTTGTGTATTTTTTACTGTAGCATTGGGTTTTGTTGCGACTTTTTTGTGGTTTGGTTTTAGGTATTTTGTGTGATTTAGTTGCAACATGACCGTACTACCCTTATGGCATTAAGGTAAAAGGGAAGGTGTAAGAAAAGAAAAGAAAAGAAAAGAAAAGAAGGATATGATGTTTTAGGAGAAAGGGGAGGTGAGAGAAAAAAAAAAGATGGACGGGATGTTTTTGAAATGATGTGTAATAGTGTAACAGAGATAGGGGAATATATGGAAAAATAAAATTGATATGTAGACATAAAACCACTACGTGATCTATAGGGTGATTTAGGCTTTTGTGTAAAAGCATGCTAAACGTCTTCGTGTCTAAGCCTAAGAGTATATTATATGAAAAGTTTTTATCATTTTGCAATTTCGATGATCAAGTGTCGCTGAAATACTCAAATCTGCATCCGTGGGAAACCGAGATCAAGCAGGATAGATAGACAGTTCACTTGTATAGATAAATATCCAAAAGGAAATTGAACTACCAAGCAAGTCGATCAAAATCGACCAGCATAAAAAATATTTGGCAGAAGAAGACTAGGTCTCAATATTTTATGGAAGCAACATAAGATGACCATCTAGAGAAAGGAAAGTAGATAATCGATACAATAGTGGAAGTTAATATCATTAAGATGTACAAATGGTTCATTGAGTTCTCAAAACTAGCATGAGAAGATACTAAAAGGAGAAGTAGAACAATAATTACAAGGAGTGAAAAAGCACATGCCTTGCTTACCAGCAGTTTTTGGTCACTATTATACAATCAATTTGATTGATTAAAATAAAAGGAAAAAGCAATCAAGAGAACAACACGAAAGTGCTAGTCAGGCTGCATAAATCTAAACAGATTACATTCCTTCCTAGACAACAACCACATAAAACTGTTACCTTAAGGTTAACTACTTTAAAGCTAAACAGGAACAGTTTCCACAAAACGTTAAGAGAATGTAGGTTAACTTTCCAATAAAGTGTACTCAATGATTGTTTCTATAAGCATAGCTGTAAGTAAACACACTGAACTGGAGTATAGCAAAAGCAACTTCATGAAATTCAATTAACACAGAGTTATCAAGAATATGAATGCAACTCAACATAATAGTCGAAAACGTGAATGAATTAGGTAAAATTTTGCAACATCAACAAAAGCACAAAGAAAGATAGTAAAAAAGTGAAAATAACATAGAGCTGGGAAACTTGCACACATGCAAAACACACAAACACACACACACACATACATACATATATGTACAAATGGAATATAAATGTTTCCACTTCATCAAAATGATAAGCTTTTTCTACCTAAACTATGATATAGAAAAAGTCCAATCCAATTGGCGTTGCCTTTATGATAAAAGGGGATCACTGACCACAGAGTCCCAAGAAGGTAAGAACTCCAAACTGTCAGATGCTTCTTTGGCCAAATAAGTTATAGAAGAGGGGCATGCACCATGATGAAACTGTACAAAAAAACTGCTTCAATTTCGCAAAGAGAGGAAATCCGCCTCAACCCAATATAGCTCTGACTTCATTGGTTGACATTAGAACCTTCTCACTACAACCACGTTTAAAAACACCAGCTCTATCTACTCAATCCTGGGGCTCATACTACTAAATGGTCTGCAAATAATTTCTCATATACATGAATACACATAAGATTGAAAGCTGGGATAACTCATTCTTTCTTGTGAGGACGTAGAAAAAGGGGCCAGAGTTTTACCTCTTCAATGAATCAAATAGGCAAGGGTGTCTCTCCTCGATTTTGCACGTATTTCTACACTCCCACCGTTGGAACCACAGAGTCCACTTTGCCCTTTTAAAATAAAAATAACACAAAATCAAATCAGTTTTTTTAACTGCATAGTATCTCTCTAACATTTGAGATGATAAAATTTTAATCAGTGCAAGTTATATTGAAAATACCATAATTTGTTTTCTTTCTTCTTTTATTCTATTAAATGAGGATCGTTAGTGGTTCTCCACCTACCCCTAACGCTACTCAAATCGCATCATGCCACTAGACTGCACCTCGTTGTAGAAAATACTATAAATTGCAGTTTTAATGTTCCTACAAAAAGAAAATGATCGGCAAAGGAAAAATCTAATAGAATTGGTAGGAAATCATCGATGGGAGCGAGTGTGACCTAGTGGGTCCGCTAACTGATCAATTGATGACACATCGTTCCAGATCTCTACAAAAAATGAATTGATTTTGTATGTCTTTGATCAAAGTGTAGCCATTTAACCGATCAAAACAAACTCATTAATGAAGTGTTAAGATGAAACCCAGTTCTTTAATTACTGCAATTACCAAAAACGAAAACCCAGATTACAAATGATCGGAATAAAACAATATTTTTTTAGTATAGTAAAATATCAAATAAAAAAACACTGCAGGAAGAAAAAAACAAAAAAGAGTACGAAAAGCGTAAACATGAAAAGCTCGGATTCAACAACTAATTACAGCCAGTTTGATTGATTGAAGAAAAGCTGAGTTGATCTTACCGTTGCCGAAGAAGGCGGTTCGTCGTCGTCGGAGGAGGAGGAGAATTTGAGTTCCAATCTTTTTGGAATGTTGTTAAATGGATGGAGTGGACATCCGAAACAGGTGTGCGTGGCGACGGCGTTGTGGATAAGAAAGTTACTATAAAAGGATAGTGACCGAGTGGGCCAAAGAGTCGTTGCCCCAAAAAAATGGGATACGGAACCTCCCGATTTTGATAGTTTTGTACTTTACGGATCGGTGGACGTGGCATTGGCCAAAGGAAAATGATTAGTACAAGTCAGGAATTTACAGCGGCTGATTATGCGGTATATATTTTACTACTCTTGGCCAAATTATATGGAGAAAAAAAAAAAACGAGACACACATGAACAAGAGGACTTTTTTTTACACACTGTAAAGCTCGGCTCTACTATTGAGTCATCCATTGATTCCCAACAAGAGGACTTTCAAAAACTGCATGATAATTAATTTTATAAATCAAATTAAAATTTATTTTATTATGATATATGTTTATTTATTATAATTAAATATTTATTTATATTATTCTTACTGTTATTATTATTGATTTTCTGTTTTATTATAGTTTTTACTTAATTTAACGGTACATTCATTTTACATAATTTTAGTATTTATTTAATTCAACGATATCATAGTGTTCATTTAATTTAACATTATGTTCACTTTAATCAATGTTCATTTTTCGGTTATTAATATTCATTTTTTTTATTTATTTGATTCATTTATACAGATTGAATGTGGTACTTATATATTTTAATTTAAATGATTATTTTTGAAATAAAGAAAAAAAATTAAATTTTCATAATTTTATGAATTAATTAGAATTAAATAAAAAATGTATAATTTTATAATTTTAGGAATTAATTAAAATTAAATAAAGAAAGTAGGGGAGAGTGAATTCACTAGGTACTCTTTACAGTTTACATCATCTGGTGACTTTAATATACGACGTTAAATAAATGCACCTATAATATAAACATCCCCACAATTTCAATTTAAATGTTTTTTATACTTTATTTAATAGTTAGTATTATTTTAAGAATTAATCATATTATTTCTTATATAGTTCAGCTAAAATTATGTATCAAATTAAATAGAACATTTATATTAAAACAAAAAATTAGTGACCTATTCCACTAGAGCAATACAGTAGAGGGACCAATTGTGTTTGTATTTCATGGTTTGAATAGCAATATTAGAGGTTTAACTATTTTTTCATTAGGTGTATTTTTATTGAGCTTTGATTTTAGTTATTATATTCTTTTAAACAGTTTTAACCATCAAATTTTGCCCCAATCAAACTGATCTACTCTCCAAACTATTATGTTTAATATTTTGAAATCTCAAACTCATTCAAAATTTAATGCAATTCAACAATTACCTATCCCTCAACTTCCACCTCTGCCTCCACCACTAACACCACAATCACGATCACCACCTCTACCACAACAACCTCATTCCTTTTTTAACACCGCCTGATTTATTTTGCATTTCACTATCACCACATTTTCAACCATTACCACCTCTCTACTTCCCTCACCGCATGCCTCCGCTTTACAAAACAAAGGGAGGTACATGAGAAAATTGAGGATCATGAAGGGAAAGTTGTGGAGCATAGGTGGGAGGTGTCGGTGGTTACGGGAAGGGAAATGGTTATGATAGTGGTGGTGAGAAGGGGAGGTGGTGGTTGTGGTGCAAGTAGCTAGAGGGTGGTGGTAGAGTTGGAGGGAGATGTCAAGATTGAGTAACCGACAAAGTAAGTAATGGCATAAGCGTTGAAGGGGGTAAACATAAGAAATAAAAATTTGAGGGAATGATGTAGGGATGGCAATTTTCTACCCATGGATTTATTGTGTTTTTTTGATCAAAATTTTCATTTTCTTTTAGAGAGCGATAATAAAGAGATTTGAACTTGTGTAATAAAAAATTACACAAATTTAATAAACCCATGAATAACAAATTGCTACCTCTAAAATGATGTAATTCGGTTGTGGAAAAAATGAAACCTATATATAAAAGATTATGGTTAAAACTGTTAAGAAAAATACGGGGACTAAAATTGAAATTTAAGCAAAGCAGTGGGAGAAGAAGAGGTTAGTCCCATGTTTGTCAAATCAAAGTTTTGATATTTGAATATGAGTAGTTGAATCATTGATTCAAATTACATGACAATAAACCATGAATGAAATGAAATAACAAATACTAATAATGTGTTAGGTTGGGGTAGAGAGAAAAATGAGAAGAAAAAATTGGAGAAATATTTGGTAGGAGTGAAAAGGAAAGGGAGAAAAAAGTGAAGGAAAATGAAAATACCCCATTTTTGATAAAAATTTAACCCCCTTCCCCCCAGAAGGTATATTAGGCGCCCACGCGCACCTTACTTGGTGCGCCCGCCCGA
>JAOWAN010000005.1:14720590-14738017 GCA_028566635.1 Lobelia cardinalis
ATATACAAAAAATGGTCTAATTAAATTTTCCAATGATAGTAGGTTAACTGCAGACGATGAACATGTTCTACCCCATACCCATAGGGAGATTACTGTAATTTTACCTTAAAAAAAAAAAACACATGTGCTGCTGGTTTAGTGCCTTATCATCATCAGATATCACCACCAAAAAAATTTTTAAAAAAAGGAAAAAAAAAACACCGCAAAACCCAAAAACCATCCCTCCTCCAGTCCACCGGAAACTCAAAATGCAGGCGGCGACAATTCTCTCATCTACCCCATTCCCGTTCCCAGTCCCAACCACCACCTCTCCTTCGCTATCCCAATCCCCATCCCTCTCCCTGTCCCACACAAAGCGGGCCCACAGCCACCCCGCCCTCCGCGTAGTCCGAGCATCATCATCAACAAAATCTCCAATGATCGAGAAGGAAACCCCAGAAGCCCACCGCCCTGACACATTCCTCCGAGAATCCGACAATGGCGGCGGTGAGTCATCCTCCGACACGACAGTGCGGGCCCGATTCGAGAAGATGATTAGGGACGCGCAGGACAGTGTGTGTTCTGCAATTGAGGCGGCGGACGGTGGCGGGAAGTTCAAGGAGGACGTTTGGTCTAGGCCGGGCGGCGGTGGGGGGATAAGTCGGGTGTTGCAGGATGGGGCCGTGTGGGAGAAGGCTGGGGTCAATGTTTCGGTGGTTTATGGGGTTATGCCTCCCGAAGCTTATCGGGCTGCTAAGCCTAGTGGTAATGAAAATGCTAAGCCTGAACCTATCCCGTTTTTCGCTGCTGGGATCAGCTCGGTAATTTTTATTACTACTTCGTTGTTTACTTAAAAAAATTGTATAGTTTTTCAGGATTTTTAGTATAGTTTTTGATTATTTAATGACACTTTTATTAAATTTGAACTTGGCCCGAGTAAAGAGTCTGGATTGCTACTGTGTTAAAATGAGGTGACTCCCTGTTTCCCGTAATGAGAGTCAAATTTTGGACAAAATTTGTGATTGAACAATGGAAACCTTCGGAGGAGTTCTTTTTGACAGCTTAATATCAAGCCTGGAAGTCAGCCCAATATCTTATTTATGGGTTACTAATTGGGGGTTGAAAAGTTTAGTTCGAACAGAAAATTTGCCTGTGCACTTGGTTTGTTATAGAGCGGTCTGCATATCTTTTGTATCGTACCTTGGTTTGTTCCTGCTCTTCCAGATATCCTTGTAAAATAACTGGGGATCATGTGCATAACTAACCTCAAGAACATTGAGACATGAAGCCACCATGAGCTAAGAAATTGCTGAATTGACCAACTCTGGAACTTCAATCCTGGCATGTTAGCAAAATGCTTCCACACTAAAAAACATACTTGAACTCTCAAATTGTTTTATTAGCTCCGAACCCCCTGATTGGAATAATAAATGAAGGTATATATTGATTTAAACTTTTAAGCTAGTTTGGCCTTTTTGTTTCTAAGTTTTTCACTCCATGCTCTAAAAATAGTGAAATGTGTAATAATGAAACTGGGGTGTTATGATACCAAGAAGTTAACAGAAGTGTTATTCATTGGTCAAAATACTTACGAGTGCAGTTGAGTGATTTATTTATGTATCTGTTTTTTTTTTCCCGACGGATGAAGGTATTTTTTGGTCAATTGTAGGGTATAAAAAGGGGTATCAGCTTTGTAGCAGCAAATCACATTGATCAGTTAATTATGCATACTACCAAATTCGTTATGTTTTGGGACTTCACCTTTGTTTCCAACGCTTTGTGCTCTCCCTTATTCTCCAACCATTTTTTGCTGCGACATATCTTGTTCCAGGACTGTTTATAAGTCTTACAAGGAGTTGGCTGGGGCTACCGGATTCATCTGGAAGTCTGCAGAAACCATGAATCCGAGGATATGTGAGCGAAGCTCAAAAGGATCCACAAATAGGATGTGGATAGTTAAACATGGCTTATGGCGACATCCTTTGTGCTCATGGATTACTATATATTTATGCCTGTATATGGAGGAACTAAAACTATTTCAAAACCCTCTGGAGTTGGGAGTCTTTCCTAAGCATATCACTTCATTAGCTGAATGTTTGCTAGTTTTAATTTTTTTTTCAAAATTATGAACTCTCTTCCAAAGTTGTCACTGAGTAGTCCTATATGCATCAGTCTCCCATCCCTGTGTCATGTAATGTCTGTACGCATATGGCGTTTGAAACGAGGAATCTGTTGAAGCTGACTCATACCCACATTTATATTTATTTTTCTTTTTCTGATGAGTAATGTGCACATTTTAGGCTAGCGAGCATTGAGAGTAGAAGATTGATTTCAATTGTAGTAGCATCTAATAAAACACATTTCTCCGTATTCTTATATTACCAGTTATGTCGTGCAGTTTCTCTTATTATCTTTTTTCTCCTCTTTTGCAGGTTTTACATCCAAAGAACCCTTTTGCACCAACTCTGCATTTTAATTATCGTTATTTTGAAACTGATGCTCCAAAAGGTACCACATCTACATACATATGTTGTTCAGCGTAGGTGTGTCTTAACTATTGTCTTATTATGAACGCATTTTCAATCAATTATCCTGTTCTATTAGGGTCTTATATAAAACTTTATAGAATATTTGTACTTCTGAGCAGCATTACTTGCATTATTGTCTTAGCTTCGCCTGGATGCAAGATTTTGATGCTATCTGTTGTTGTTGTGATGCTATCTTATAAATGGAAAATAAGCTGCAAAGTACTTCCATGAACCTTTCTATGTCCAAGGCACTAATTACCTCATCCAATCAGTTTGTGGAAATCAATTAAGAGCTTATCGTTGCCAGTATTTCCTTTCCTGAATTCTTCTTTATGCTTTTGGGTAAATTTGATGGTCTTCATTTCTGATATGATTTAAGAAGATAACCATCTTAGAACTAGCTGCACTGATATATGATATTACAACACCTAAGAGATTGGAGAAACTAGTAAAAAGGAAGAGAGACGAAGAAGGAAAAAAAGTGCTAGGCACATGTAGATACCAGAAGAAGCATCAATGGAGAATTGATTGCAATTGCTCACTCTCATTCATTCTTGAGCTACTCAGCTCATTTATATGCTTCTTTGGTGCTGCCTTCAGTCAGATACTTCCTTTTTAATATATTCTTCTTCTTGATGCTATGCCTTACAATCATATTTGCTTTCTGATGGAACTGCTCTTACCGGTCTTTCTTTTGTGGGACTTGTTTATTTGAAATGGCTGTTATGCATTAAGTATGTTTACTTTTTTTTTTAAAAAATTTGTTTTTGATTTGTGTAGCTTAGTATTTTAAGTGAAATGGATGCAGCCAGTTTGGTTACACATTCCCATTCCGGTGCCGCTTGTCCCCATTCCCATCATATTGCGATGTAATTACTATGTTACACCAAACTAAGTTAGGCATTAAAAAAGTAACATCGTATCAACCATTTCTTGGACATAATCATCCTATCGCAAAAATAAAAATGAAATTACCATCAAATTTATGTTTGAAACACATCTTTTTAATCTTACTTATCCTGTTAAGAAACGAGAAATAGATTTCACTAATTGAACAAAGTACAAGAAAGCATGGTCACCTTACATATTCCTTCTATAAAAAGGATAAGAAGTTATACTCCCTCCGTCCCAAAAAGATCTACCCAGTTGATTTGTTTTGCTCAACTAGATTCAACTTTGATCAAATTTTTACAAAAATCTACTTAATATTGTGAAGTTGTAATAATAGTTATTGACTGTTTATCTAATAATGTTCCAATAACTATTTTCATAATTTCATTACATAGATAATTTGTTTGTAAATATTTGGTCAAAGTTGAATTTAGTTGACCAAAAAAGTGAAATGGAAAGATTTTTTGAGCCGGAGGAAATATTTATATATATATGTTAGGCTTGCACTCTTGTACGGAAACGGGTGTTGGGCTACTAAGAAGGAACGTGCAAACAAGATGAGTGTAGCGGGAATGCGAATGCTCGGATGGATGTGCAGTAAAATTAGAATAGATAAGATTCTTACAACTAGTTTGGCATAGCTTTTGGAGGGCTTAGAATCACTTTTGGAGTACACAATCACTTTTGACAATGTTTGGCCGCCAAAAGTGATTCTCATTTAAGTTGTCAAAACGCCGAGAACTGCGTTTTCACATAAGCTGTTGTGAACATGCTTTTGCCAAAAGTGATTCATTTTTTTTTTTTTTTAATATTTAACTTAATAACCTTCAATTTATGCATATTGATTATATTATTTGTTACATGAAGGGTAAATTTGACAATTGTTTTGCATAATCTATTTTGACATATAGTAGCCAAACACTTCTAAATTAATTCTAAGAAATAACTTTTATGAAAATCTATTTTCAAAAATCACTTTTACAAAATCACTTCTTCAAAACGTTTGCTCAAACTAGCCCTTAATGAACAAATACGATAAATGGTCAAAGTAGCTCCGGCAATAGAGAAAATGAGCAAGAGCCACCTAAGATGGTTTGGTTACATACAACGTAGGCCCTTTAGTACTCCAGTTAGGAAGTGTGATGATATTAATCTTAATCAAGCAAGGGTTAGGGGTAGGTGCAAGTTAACATGGACATCGGTAATACAGAAATATACGAAGGACTTGAAAGATTGTGGTCTGTATGGTGACTTGGTAGTGAATTGCGTGAAATGACAACAAAAGATTCATGTAGCCGACTCCAAGTGATTGAGATTAAGGCTTTGTTGTTGTTGTTGCTGTTGTTGTTGTTGTATATAAATGAGTTTGAGCCCTGAGAATGCAACTATGCTAAAACTTGGTAGGGTGAGTTGTGGTCCTCTATCGTTCGAATCTAGTTTGAGGAGTTTGAGTTCGAATCAAGTTTTCAAGTTTTATTATTATATTTTTTTTAATACACTAGAATTGAAAAAATATGTACAGTAAGGTATTTTTTTTTCCCTTCTACAAAATCGGGAGTTGTTAGCGTACAAACTCAAACCGAGTTCGTTCAAGTTGTTTTCGATCAAACTCGTCGAACTCGAGTTGTTCGAGTTTTTGTTGAGCAAAAATTATCGAGCTCGAACTCAACTCTAGTCAAACTGTGAACACGTTCGAAAAGAATCGGACTCAAGTGTGTCAACGATCCGATATCGATCCGAAATTTACGTTTTTTCCGGCTCGAACCCGGTTCGGTAACTCGAAAACTCAACTCGAATTCGAGTTCGAGTATTTCGAACTCAAAATCGAACGGCTCGATTACTTGAATCATATCTATATGTAATAATATATATATTTAAGAATATACATATATTATAAAATAAGAAATATATTAATTTAGGTCAATTCACGTCATAAGCTCGATACCAGAATTAAATTGATCGATATCGAACTCGAGTTGGAGCCGACTCGGATCAAACGCGATTTTTTTGAAGTCGAATCGATCCCAACTCGAGTCAACTCGTGAGCTCACGAGTCGGCTCGATTCGATTGACACCCTTAGTCGGACTCCAGCTGAGTTGAAACAGATCGCTTATTTCCATAGCCTAAGCATAGCATATGTCCCAATCATGTGATGTTGACTAAACAAGTCTACTTTGTCCATTCAATTTTCTCCAATGCAAGGTCCTCACAATAGCTACACTCCTTTTATTGTTCTTTACTACTCTCTCTGTGTCTAGAAAAGAGTCCTTTATTGCTTTTTGGGATCTTCCAAAAAAGAGTCTACTTCCATTTTAGAGATAATATCTAGAATCCAATTGTCTATAGTACCTATTGTAATTGTCAAATATAAAATTAATTTGGTCCTGCCAATTTAACAGCAGTAGATAACTTGAGGGTGTTTGAGAGAGGTATTATAAAGTAAAAAATCATTCAGTAAACCCGCATAAAGTCACATGGACTCCTTGAGGACGGAGAGGGATAATGTTTTCCACATTAGTTGGTTTTCCCACACCTCGTCCTATCAGTAATCATTCCTATTTAGTGGTCTAGGTCGTTTCTGTCCAAACCATTGTCACGAGATTATCTCCTAGTATTACGGAAGATTGTACCGTCTCACGAATTTTTTCAGTTCGAAATTTATCTTTCCTATGTCCCCCTTATAGTTCTCATTTTCGATTCTCTCTTCGTTTACATGCAAGGGCTTTATGTACTTGGTTAGAAATCAAATTAGACTAGTTAGTAATTTGTTAATTAACGTTATGTCATCCATATAGTTAATTTACATCATTTTGGTGGAGCATTTTGTTTCGAGGCTTTGCTTGGCTTGTGGTAGGATGAATGTGAGCTTGAAGGTTTTGAGGAGTGTAATGTTAATGATTTTGAAGTTCTTGAGAATGAGCTGAGGATTCGAGAGATCATCAGGAATCTGGTTAGGGAGGACTCTACTCCATGTGTGGTTGCTGCGATGCATAAGTTGGCTGATGATAACGTTCTTTCTGATTCCGTAGATAACTGTATATGATTGAAAAGCTAACTCTAAGAATAATTTTGAGGAGTGGTGTTCTTAAAAAAATTACATATTTTGGATTCAGAAGGCTTGAGTGAAAGGGGCTTTAGAACGGTGTCTGCAACTCAATGCACTAGCATAAAACTGTTTTGTGGTGGGTGGAGGAGTTCAATTAGGAAGGATAAGATCCAGAAAGGGGAGTTATGATTCCCACTCTGGTTGCGATAAGTTAATTGGGTTCTATCTGTCCATTCATGTGGAAGTGTCTTCATCCAGGCCCTATGCTTGAGGTTGAGGGTCTGGAGTGGAGCCCCTTTGTGTTGGGCCCAGTGTGCAGAACGTTGTGATCCTTGAAATATGGCCACCTGTGTAAAGAAAAGCCTCGAGTAGTAATAAATGTAGTCAATTGCCTTACATATGTTTTTTTTTAAATGAAAAAAAGATGATTTTATAGATATAAGAGAAGAATATACAAAGGAATTGAACAAGCTGGCCTCCTAGAAAAAGAAAAAGAAAAAAAAAGGAGAAAAAGAATAAAACAAACAGGAAATACATCTCTTAATGAAGCACGGTAGCCAATTTCTACATAAGTGTGCCACGATCACCCCACTAAAAGCACAAGTGCTGATGTCCATAAAGAAGCGAGGTATTGGATCCTCCCTTTAGTAAGGGAAAGGATAGGGCCCTATTACGAAAAGTTCTCGCATTCCTCTCTAAGTATAACATAAAGTACTGAACATGGCACATTTACATTAGCAAATCGCGTCTTTACTTCTGCCAAAACCTCTGAATGACAAGCAAAGAAAATCTTCTATAGGTCAAGAGCAAACCCAACACTCGCTCAGAATGTGAACACCTCGCACCATAATCTCCAAGCTACGGGGAAATTTTGAAAGAGATGATTGTGAGATTCACTATGACCAAAGCACGTAACGCACACACCCGGGGACAAGGCTGTTTGAGGTTGCCTCTTTTGCTGATGATCATTTGTGCTGACCCGCCCGAGAACAAGAGACCAGACAAAATCCGCTAATTTGGACGGAACTCAAGCTTTCCAGATGAAGGGAGACAATGGAAAAGAGACGGGGACATGAGAATGAACAAGCGCTTTCAAACTTCGGGAGGTGAAGCCTCCGGGAGAATCAAGAACCCGAGACCTCTTATCAGGCCCTTGAAGATACCTATAATCCGAAAGGAGATTTATAAGGTTGATCAAATCTTCAGATTCTCTAATATATGTCGAAAAAAGTGAAAATTTCAAGAAATATCCCCTCCCTCCTTGATTATGAAATCAACAATAGGAGGGTTAGGCCGAGAGATTCTCCATAACCTTTGGACATAGATCAAGTAGAGGATATCACCTGTAACCTAGTCCGATATCATATCCAGTAAAAAATCTTCTGCGAAGTTGTTTTCCAAAACCAAGTCTGGTTGCATGTCGATGGACTTCTCGACCATCTTGTTGCGTTTGCATTTAATCTAATACATTTATTTTTCTTGTCAAGTGAAAAATAAATGAATTGTATGGGCCACATGAACTGTCGCTCACTTCGGTTTGCTAACTTCTTTTCAAATTTATGCAGATGCTCCAGGAGCACCAAGGCAATGGTGGTTTGGAGGTGGTACTGATTTGACTCCTGCATACATCTTTGAGGAGGATGTCAAACACTTTCATACGGTATAATCTGATAAATAAATTGTTATTTTGCTAGTTCCATATTGACACATTCAAGAATTAATGCATCTTAGAATCCAGACTTTTTTTAATATTATGTTTGGATGTATCAGTGTGACAATGCCTGTAAAACCTTTTCATAGTAAGGTTCTAAGATATAGGGGTGGAAACTATGCACATTGAATCACTTAAAGCTTGGAAAGAACAGTTTAACATTTTTAATTGACTAAAACTTTAATATATGAAGACAACTAATATTTACATATATATATATATACTAGTATGGAACATATGCGATGCACATGTTGTCCAACACATATATTCTTAGTTCTTGTTTTCAATTCTATTTTAATCTTTTTGAGGTTATTGCTTTCGGTTTCGACCATAATGTATGATCAAGATCAATGAACGAATATAATCTTAGACTCCTAGTTCTTGCCATTTGGGGGATAAGCACTGTTGAGAAATGCGGTAGTCAAATGGAGAATATGCTTTGATAGTTCCATTAAATTAACTCTTTAAATGGGTTTCGTCTTTTCTTTCTTCTTAAAGGAAAGATGTTGACTTCAACCCTTCATATTTTATAGGTACAAAAAACTGCTTGTGACAAGTTTGACCCAAGCTTCTATCCTCGCTTCAAGAAATGGTGTGATGATTATTTTTACATTAAGGTATGCTTTATCTGATTTTATCTGTTGGCTTATTAAACAGTGCTGCTAGTCTTGGTCAATGAAATTATAGTTAATAACATTGGGAAATTATTTCCATGCCATTTCAATGCTTTGATTTTATTTCTCCTGTAAGATCTCCAAAAGAAATGATGGTGGAGGTGAGTTCGTTGTTCCAATCTATTTACTCTGACGTAGATTACAATAATATAATACTAAGAGTGAAGCCTGAATTCACCTAAATACTTTTAATAGCTAGATGCAGCATATTAAAGTTACATCAACATAAATAAAATATCTTTATTGCTCTTGTCCCTGGTTGTAATAAAGTTACACTACAGATTTTGTTGTTCAAAATACTTTCCGCACTGCATCATTATCTCCGCATGTGAGTAAAGTTGCCACAAGAGTTGGAATCACAGATTACCCATGAACAAGGAGACATCTTTCATAAAAGCTTAATTCAGATGGAATAGTAAGATGAGCCTCAAGCATGTAGATCTCGAGCTCATAATTATTAAAAGCAAAAAAGGTGCATGAAAGCTGAAAAGAGTCAAAGACCCTGCTTCACGCGCGAGTTGCAAGAGCGAAGTGCAGGCTTCATGCAATTAAGGCATATAGTTTAAAGCACTTGGAAATTCAGTCATATATGTTTAGGATCTTGTTCTTGGGTGTACGGTCATACTTGGGCCTTTTTCCAAATTAGGACTTTTTTACTGAGTAGTTATCTAATGGTGCAAGTATGCTTAGACATGATTTATACTCCCTCCGTCCCCAAAAATAAGTTCCATTGTACTTTTAAAACATTTTATATAACTTTACTTGTTTGTACCATTTCTAAATTACAGTAAAATTTTAGCCTCTTTTAAAAATGAGACTATTTTTACAGGACACAAAGAAGAGAAGTGGGGCTATTTATTGGGGAGGGAAAAAGTATTTGATTTTCTATGCCAACACTACTTCTTACTGTCTAGATTAATGCCTCAAAGTTTTCAACTTGTCCCTAAATATGACACAGTTTTGCTTTCCAGTTTGGTTAGTTTCATGTGCTAATGACAATTGGCTTTTCTTGTGGTGGTTGCTTGTTACTTGATTCAGAATAGTAGTAGTAAATATCTGTATTTGTACTTTGTTCCTCTTTATATTGACGCGAGTGCTGTTTGCAGCATCGTGATGAGAGGAGAGGGCTTGGGGGGATATTTTTTGATGATCTTAATGACTACGACCAGGATATGCTTCTTTCATTTGCTACTGGTAATTGCTCTTAGGTGATATCATTTTCTTTATTTGACCTGTTCAAAATACTTTCTTTTCCAGCAGTAACACATCTTATTGGAGCCTAAATTTTATTTTGCAACGAAATGCTTTTTATACACGCACATCTATGACTTGCAGAATGCGCAAACTCAGTGGTTTCTGCATATATACCAATAATAGAGAGGAGAAAAGATACACCATTCACAGATCAACATAAAGCGTGGCAGCAGCTACGACGGGGGCGCTATGTAGAGTTCAACTTGGTAAGAACTAGTTTTGAATCACTGCAACTCTTCTATGTTGATATTTTTGTTTGTTTTAGTTTCGTATCATGACATTTGTTGAGGTTAACTTTTGTAAATGAAAGGTGTATGATCGTGGAACAACATTTGGTCTCAAAACTGGAGGCCGGATTGAGAGTATTCTTGTTTCTCTTCCACTAACTGCCCGGTGGGAGTATGACCATGTAAGCTTTATGCTTAATTTTTCTATAAATTGATTATTTTTGTTGATCAGAATCATATTTCAAATTGTTACTTAATAACTAGCCAGAGTGAAAATTTGCTAGTTAAGCTAGAGGTTTCTTGACTTCAATACCCACAATATCTGGCCGTACATGCCAATGAAAAAAAAATATTTAATAATGAATAAGAGAAGCAATGATGTGATATACATCTCTCTCGTATGCAGCAACCTGAAGAAGGAAGTGAAGAATGGAAATTACTGGATGCTTGCATCAACCCCAGGGAGTGGATCTGATTGTGCACGTGCAAGAGTATGTATTTATGTAAAATGTTTTGAAGTCTTTCATTCAACTTCTTGGTCATTTTTTTTTTGGGTTTTTGTTTTTAAATTGATTATGTTGACGTAGGAATCCCTTTGCTAGGGTTGTAGTTGGTCATGTAAGATATAGAGTACTAATTGTCCTCTTCATACTGGCAATGCGGCTACTTTTGTTGTACATTTATGTTCTCGAGAGGATTTTAGTCACCGATTTCAGTCTGTCATTTGTAGCAAGTTCGTAGGATGTCAAATTTCACAAGATTCCAATGTTCGATGAGAAGTAAACTTTTTCAGCATTATCTTTTTAAGGTTTTTGGTTATCCTTCAGTTTTTTTCCTTGCAATTTTATCGGTTGGGTTTTAGAAACCAATGATCAGCAAAATAGTTGGGATATATGATCAACTTTTTCTTCAAGGCACAAAACCACTTTAACCTACTTGAGTTTGTGCCGTTGAGTATGCAACAATAATCTTGAGTGAGGATCCCGCTTTGATACTCAAATATCCTAACATATATTTCATTTAGACTGACTTTTAATCATATTAAACTATGCGCCTCACTCGTTTGAAGCCCGTGCCCTGTCTCGCGCCTCGTGCCTAAGGCTCCAGAGATCTTTTGCTCTTCAGTGAGCCTTTCTCCGTTAATAACTATAAATGTGATAAGAATGATAGTTTTTTTTTTTCTCTTTTTTACTTTTCCATTTAGTGATTACATGTGTATTTCACTTATATCGCTTATGTTTCCATGAAGTAATGTCTGGGGAACAAAGGTTAATTTTGAAAATTCAAAAAGAAAAAAAGCACACTTTTGAGAATAATTTTTTTACAGTTATTTTGGAGTAGATTAAGTAATAAATAAGTACCAGCTGTTTTTTATTGTTTTTATTTTTTTTGTCGGGAAAAAAAGTGCCAGTAGAAAGTCTGCCCTAAGGGAAGAAATGTAATTCTGAAAAGTTAGAGCACTAGCGGCTCCCATGCCCAAACAATGATGGTTAACCTAGACATGTCAATGAGGGGCTTAAACTTAACCCCCATTTCGGGTCTCATTGTGACTTTTGGATGTTGCTCATTCATTTGAAGTGAATTAGGATTCACCCAACCCTCAGATCCAAGGGGTGGCTCAGTGTGGCATATGGATCTCCGGGTGGCTTGGTGTGTAGATCTGGGGTTTGACTTGAGTTTGACTCGTTTGAGGTTCGATCCCTTCCTATTTCCACTTAGATCCAAAACAAATTATTTTTTAAAAAAAAGTAAACTAAGATCTGGTTGGGAAAAATTTCGAAATAGGGTCACTAGCCTGAGCACATTTTGGAGGTCGACCCAAGTGGAGTGGATTTCATAAATAGTTGTCCCTAATAGCAGTCAGTTTCATGAGAATATTTGCTGCATCCATTCGATCTTTTGGCAATTGTGAAGAACAGATGACCCCGACTCGAAGGATTGAAGCTAAGCATTGTTCACCACTGTGGTCATTGCTTCTGGCTGACATGCTTTGTGCTTCAGAAATGAGCAGGGGATCGACAATTTTCATCACTTGGTGTGGCAGAAACATCTTCACATAGTTATGGAGGCTGAAGTTGTCCTTGAACGCACCGTCAGTTGGCCTTTTCCCGGTAAATATCTCTAGTAGAAGGATTCCATAGCTGTACTCATCTACCAGTGTTGATACTGGTCCACCTATGCCATATTCTGCAACATAACATGCTTTTAGTGCTATAAATATAGATTCGTAAGCTGTTCTTTTTGCTTTATAATCTAATGTGTGTGTGTGTGTGTGTGTGCGCGCGCGCGCATCAAAAGTGTTATGTGATTCACGTGTATCAGTGAAGGGAAAATTTTATGGAGCAGCTAGCAGACAAGTGCTACTATGCGGAACTAAGATGTTGGTGTTGGACTACTGACAGAGCATATGCTAACAAGACGAGCTGCAATGTGAGTGTTGAGATGAATGTGTGGTAAAAGTAAAACTAGTAAATGTAAGATTTGTAATGAACAAAAATAAAGACGGTAAAAGTCGCTCTTGTAACTGAAAAAAATGAAAGAGAATCGCTTAAGATAGTTCGAGCATATACAACCTAGACTTTTTAGTGCATCCGTTAGGAAGTGCGACCGTGTTGATATCAATCAAGCTAGGGGTAGGGGTACATCAAAGTTAACATCAACATCCATTAGAGTAAGACAGGAAGGATTGCTGCCTATAAGATGATTTGGCATTGAATCCTTGTTGAATTTGTCAACTTCTCTCGCTGTAAAGAAAAGTAGAAACTAGCGGCAAAGGATTCATCCAGCTGGTCCCAGGTGAGAGACAAAAGTTAAGTTCAGCTATGAGTGTGTGGGTGTGTGTTTCTATAATAAGTTATATGCCAGTACAATTTTATCCAACATATATCAGGGAAGGATAGGAATATGTAAGAATTACCTAGAGCAATATATCCAACCGTTCCAGGGATCCCAGTTGAGCGCATACGCTTGTATCTTTCCGTTGAGGCTAAGAGGATACGAGCCAAGCCAAAATCACCGACATGGGCATGGAGTTCATCATCAAGAAGAATGTTACTTGGCTTTAAATCACGATGAATGATGGGCGTTTCACAACAATTGTGGAGATAGTGCAGCGCTGAGGCCACATCAATAGCAATATCTAGCCGCTGGGTAAGGCTCAAACACTTTGAGTAGTCCTGCTCCTCCATTGTTGGATTTGGATGTATCCATCTCTCTAAACTCCCATTCGACATGAACTCATAGACTAAAGCCTTAAATTCTCCGCCTTGAAAATCTAATCCAGAGCAAGCCGTGATGGTCTTGACAAGATTCCTGTGGCGAATGTTCTTCATTGCCCGACATTCAGCCACGAAACTCTTCTTGGCTCCACGCTGTTGTAGGTTCAGTACCTTCACAGCAACTGTTTGTTCACTGGGCATGAGGATACCCTTGTAAACTGAGCTATATCCTCCCTTACCAACCATACTTTCTTCAGAAAATCCATTAGTAGCATGGAGAAGGTCTGCATAGGTGAGTCTGGGATAATGGATTCCAAGTGGAAACTCTGGTTCTGGGTACACCATTTCATTTGAAGTTTCGGGCAAGGAGGCTTCAGAAAATTTGAGAAACAATGATCTGGAAACTTTGGAAATTTTTGGCCACAGACAAAGAGCACTGAAAGAGGTGAAAACCATAAAAAGAATGCCATCTACTACAATAATAGCTAATGCAGAAACAGGAAACTTTCCTTTTCCAGAGTTGGTTTTGGGGCATGAAGGCAGCATCAGTAATTTCAGACCCCCACAAAGGCCTTTGTTTTCAAGAATAGAAAAGGCACTAGTGTTACTAAATACTCCTCCATTTGGGACTTCACCTTCAAATCTATTGAAAGAAAGATTAAGGTATTGAATGACAACGAAATTGGCAAAAAACTGTGGAATTTGGCCGGAAAAGTTATTGTGGGAAAGATCTAACACTTGTATTGCTCTTAAGCTTCCAAGAGATGATGGAATTTCACCCTGAAAATGGTTACCCTGGATGTAGAGGAACTCCAAAGTTCTGAGATCACCAAGACTCGGTGGAAGTCCTCCAGAGATTTGGTTGTTTGAAATGTCCAATGTCCCAAGGTTCATCAATGAACCGGATTCATCAGGCAATACTCCACTTAACCGATTCCCAGCTAAATAAAGACCTAGTGATAAGGAAGAAAGAGTAAAAATGCTTTTTGGAATAGCATTTGTCAATTGATTATGGGAAAGATCCAATAGCTGCAAGTTTGTGCAGTAGCTCAAAGGAGAAGGTATGCTCCCCTGTAGCATATTATTCTCCATCGAAAGAATACTTAGACGAGTAATATTGCCTATGGAGGATGGAATGTCGCCATAAAAATTGTTATTGGACAAGTTGAGTCCTTGGAGTTTGGCCAAGTTTCCAATAGACCATGGGATTCTACCAGTAAAACCATTATCGTTTAGTTCAAGAATCTGCAAGTTGACAAGGTTCCCAATCCCATCTGGTATGGAACCTGATATCGAGTTCCTGCTCACCCTAAAGGATGTCAGTTTCGTGGTGAGATTTGTTATTGAATTCGGCAGCTCACCACCAAGAAGATTAAAGTCAAAGTGCAGTACTTGCAAATTTGGGAGGTTTTCCAGATTCGATGGAATGACACCAGTGAAAGCATTTGCACCAATGTCGAGCTGTACAAGTTGGGAAGCATTGGCTAGTGATCCTGGAATACTTCCCGTGAAGTGATTTTCTCGTGCATAAATTGACCGAAGTTGTGGGAGTGTGAAGCCGAGGTTAGGTGGAAATGTTCCGTTCAGGCGATTGAAAGCAAGCTGCAAATACTGCAGGGATGAAAGATTGTAAAACACTGGAACAGGGACTGTCCCGGCCAAATTATTGGAAGAAAGATCAAGAATAAGCAAGTTGGAAAGTGATCCGATTTCATCAGGAATGCTTCCTGTTAAGTTGTTTCCAGAAAGAGAGAGGGAGAGAAGATTGGAAAGGTTTCCCAGTGAAGGAGGAATCGTTCCAACAAATCGATTATCCAATAAGCGCAACACTGACAAACTAGGCATAGAGCTCAGCCCGGGAGGAATATGCCCGCTGATTTCATTTCTACTCGCATCAAGAACTCGAAGATTGCTCAAGTTTGTGAAACTAGACGGAAACGCGCCTTGGAATGAGTTGTTACCAAGCGCTAGCCTCTGCAGACGAAACAATTGGCCGATTTCTTCTGGGATCGCCCCATGGAGGCTGTTGTTCGCCACGAGTAGTGCCCTGAGGAAGGTAAGATTGCCCACGTAAGGAGACAGCGAGCCGGAGAATTCGAACGACGACAAGTTTACGACGGTTACTCTCTGGTGCCGGGGGCTGCATCGGATTCCGTGCCAAGAGCAGAAGTGCAGAGAGGTGTTCCAAGAGCTCAACACATTGAAAGGGTCAGCTTGGATGTGCTGCTTGAATGAAAGTAAGGCTTCTTGGTCTGTGACATTTGTGGGAATGCCTACAACAGCAACAGGGCTGGTGTTGGTGGTGGTTGTAAGGATTATCAATAAGCCAACTGCAATCAGAAAGATGGATGGGAATCCCTTCATTATCTTCTGCAGTAGAAAAGTGCATTTTTGTGACTAAAATTGGATTGTTTGAGCGCTGTATTATTAGGCATTGTGTGGAAAGTCGTCGAGTCAACGCCCATCAATTTATTAGAGTGCATCCTTTTATTTGACTTGGTCATAAGTTTATTTCTTTTCTTTTTTTTTTTCTTAAAGGAGATTAGTGAAAAATACTCCCTTCAATTATTAAAAAAAAAGTGTTGTTTTGTATTATTAACAAATTATTTTCTAAAAAGTATAAAGTTTAGAAAAAGCATCATTATACTAAAAAATAGGAAAGATACATATATAATAGGTTTATTAAATATTATTTATCTTCATTTAATACTTTGTGCTTTTTACAAAATATTCTAATGCATAATATAATGAGTGATCATATAATTGAGGAAAAATTTCTCAGGAACACTTATTTTCGAACATTTAAAACACGAAAAAAGCACATTTATTTCGTTTAGTTCAGTCAATTTTTGATCAAACTTTATTAGAAAGATTTTGCTTGTGCCAAATATTACGGGGTTTTTTTAGACTCATATAGCAAATACTTGTTTTAGATCTTTTCAAAAAAAAAAAAAAAAAAAACTTATTTTAGCTAGTCAAATAGAGTACATACATATACTTAGGGTTTCGATCACAAAATCAATAAAATTGATTTTTGATTTTTTCAAAAAATTCATCATTTTCTTTCTATCTCGTTCTTACTTTTTTATTTTACAAAATATTTTATCATATCACAAATCTAATTATAAATTAAATTTCTGATTGAACGCTTCCTAAAGTTTAGGGCAAAAGTCAGGGGGTGCGGAGCCCTCGAGTCCAGATCTTTTGTGTTAAATCGTATGTCCCTTCATGTGGCATCTTCCTAAAATTCCATTCTAACCATTTAAAAGATGACCTTAAAATTTAAAACTCTAAATTTTAAAATTTGGGTAGACTCATTTGACTAAATTACTTTGCTTGCATATCATATTTTTTTGTGGAAATGAAAACTTTTAAATTTATTTATTAATATTTGTGTCAAGTAAAAGTATAATTTTTTGAATGAAACAGAGGAAGTAATACAATATATAAAAATCAAATTACCTGTTCCATTTGTTAAAAAAAAATTTTCTATTATTTTCCTACGGCACATTCAGAATACTATTTTTTAACGTGAATTCTACCATTTGCACTTGAAAAACTGTACGTACCGAAATATTTATGGTTCGTTTGGTTAGAGGAGTGAAAATTAGAAGTGTTTTACTTTCACCCTCTTAAAGGGAAGAAAATATTTTTCTTGTTTGGTTGAACAGGGGGAAAACAGAGAGTTTTATTTTCACTTATTTGGTAAGATATGAAAAGTTTAAAAGTATTTTTTAAATTGTTGAATTATTGCTTTCACTTCTTCCTTCAATTTTCACATTTTTTTTTGGTTGGGGGGGGGGGGGAAGGGGCAAATTCTATTAAACGCTTATGCGCTTGGTACAAGAAGCACCTCCGCAATATAAACCATGTTCATTAATTATAAATCACTCCCCTC
>JAOWAN010000005.1:14756675-14782659 GCA_028566635.1 Lobelia cardinalis
TGTTTTACTCTTCTTCCATTCTTGGCATGCACTTGTCTCCTACTTGGGAGCTTGATAAGATGATCATTTTGTGAGAGGAAGTCTTATCTTTTGTCTTTTTTCCCATTCATCCTACAAAATTAAAATGTTACACCACATTAGTAATGTAAAAATGCAACATTTAAGTATGTACATTTATTTAATGCTAGTAACATAATTATTAATGTTACTTAGACTTCTTTTATTTATTAAAACTCTCTAGTAAAAATGTTTTATTTACTAGAGTAAAAAATGGAGTGTCTACAACCTGGAAGTATTGCAGTCGTCGGCGGTGATGGAGGGTCGCCGGAGGGTGGGCTGGTGGCGGAAGGGAGTCCTGAAGGGGAGCGACCGTTGGAGCTTCTTTCTTCCTTCTTCGATTTTCTTTCCCTTCGATTTTCTTTCCAGAAAGAGCCGACTGATATGAATGCTTATTTACTTACTTTATTAAACCCTAAACAAGCCAAAACTACGTAGTTTAACACCAATACACACTGAACTGAGCCTGGAGCCTTAGGCGCACCTATTCAAGGCGCTCGCCTTGCCAAAAGGCGCGCCTTTCCCCCGCCTTATGAACAGCGCCCCGCCTAGGTCTGCCAAGGCACAGATGGTGCGCCCGCCTGCGCCCCAGGCGCGCGCCTTTAATAACTATGCTTCAGGTAAAATCAACATTTGTCCTCTCTAACGTTATCCGACCATATATATATTGCCTATTTACATGTACCTCTTTATGTTTGTTAGAGGAAGTGTCTGCAATATCTCTCAGGAAATGACCTTCATTTTTGTTTTATGTGGCTGTGTCTTTGAGTTAAATTGAGCAGAGAAGCTTGTTCACTTAAATGAATGTCTTTCATTTACAGGTTTGTCAAACTGTACAAAAGGAATTGGGCAAATCCATGGATGAACTCTTCATAAACTTTGTTGAAGTACCTTTGGCAACTGCATCTGTAAGTTTCTAAATTCAAATTTAGCTATTCTTTGCATGCTGTCATAGCATTCGACTTTTAGTGTTAGAATAGTAGCAACACAGCTTTTATCACTCGCTATTTCCTCCCCTTGGCCACTCCACTAGTGGCTCGGCTTCGTTAAGTTCCTAGATGACCATTTTTTTTTTCAATTTGTTAGTATTTAATTTTGTCCTGATGCAATCTATTATATAGTAGAAACCTTTTCCTGGAAGGACACAATAGTATGATTATCATAGTTAGCTTGTTATTTTCTATTTCTTCAGAAAATGATGCTTAGTAGTAGAAACCTTCTAGTGAAAGGACAACAAATTATCTTTTGATTATGTGATGTATCTTGTTGACGTTTCACGTGTATGCCCTTTGTTGATCTTTTCATCTTATTAATTAGAATAGACAAGGGTTAATGATAACTAGAAAGTTGGAGAGAATCTTAAAATAGCAGCAGTAGAATATTTAAAGTAGGGCATTATTTAGGAAAGTTAATGGAGAGATGGGAAAAGTATGTCTATGGGTCTATGTTATTGGCATGTAGACATTAAGTTGAAAGAAAGGTTTCTATAAGGTATATTACTGAAGCATTGCCTTGTGAGCCAGAATGTTGGGCAACTATGAAAGGCATCTTTATAAAATGATGGAGAGATAAACACAGGTGCTTCACCTGGGGCATCATAGACTAAGTGGTGCCAACATGCATAAGCATAACAATGTGGGTACCAAATGCAAGAGGGATGACTTAATCCCAAGACCTTGCTAATAGAGCTCTGATACCATCTTATGCTGCCAACTCATCAAAAGCTACAAGAAATGGATCTATGCACTAGATGTTGCCCTTGAGAAAGGACACCAACTCAAAAGAACTTAGCCGCACCAGAAAGGGTTTATGGAAAACTTATCATACGTACTTTGCTTGAGAGTTCTCATTTACCGTTAAACTCTCAAAAGAATCAATATAGCAACTTACTTAAAAAATTTTGAAAAAAAAATCCCTTTTATGGAGAGGTTGGCCTGGACAAAATCGTTACGCACATCACCATTAAGTTTTTGGACTAAATGCTGACTGCAGGGTTCTTTTTATCAGTTTTTCGAAAGTAGGTTAGTTTTGGTCATTTTGGAAGTTTGATGCCTGAGTCACTGGAAGGAACCTTAAGCAAAATACAAAGGTTATTTTTTTAGAACGGGCATTATAAGAAATTTTGAGTTATTATTTGTTTAATTTAGCATGCATTGTAGCTAGGAAACTATCACACAAATAAACTTGATCTTCTTGTTCACTTATTGGCTGAGAAACCTGCATATTATTTGGACAGCTTAAAAGGATTTTCAAAATTGTTTTCTCCTAGTTTAATTCTCTAATAGGTTGTAAATAGCAATTGATCAAATTTTATGCAATTTTATGGTAGAGGTGGAACCCATGATCTTTAATTACTGTCTTGAACACCAATAACAGGAGAGGCTCACTGACAATTTATCATCCTTTTCTTTTCCTTTACATTCTTAATATTTTGTATTTTCCTTTATGCAGATAGCACAAGTTCATCGTGCAACTCTTCGTGACGGGAAAGAGGTGGTTGTTAAAGTTCAGCATGAAGGCATTAAAGCAATAATTTTAGAGGTTATTCATGCTTAGCCCCGATCCTTACGTTGTTGGAAAGTAGATGTAAATCATGATAATTGATGGTCGTAACTTCACAGGACTTGAAGAATACAAAGTCAATAGTTGACTGGATAGCTTGGGCTGAACCACAGTATGACTTTAAGCCTATGATAAACGAATGGTGCAAAGAAGCACCAAAAGAATTAGACTTTAACCATGAAGCTGGTACGAGTTGGATGATTTTATTTTGATGGTCATAACATCTGTTTGTCCTGCTTCTTTCTTCTATAATGGGCGCGTCTTTTGTGCTTGTAGAAAATACAAGAAAAGTTTTTAGAAATCTAGGCTGCAACAGTGAACGTCTTGACGGCAAGCCAAACAATAGCTTGACTGTACTGATGCCACAAGTTATCCAGGTATCGTCATTCACAACATTTCTCTTTTCCATGAGATTTGATGGTAGGCATTATGCAGTAGTTCTTTTGGCTACTTTATGTTACCATACATAGTAAAAAAATATTTGATAAGCTCATGAATATGCTGATAAGTTAGTCAGGTAGCATTTTTTTCCTGCCTTCATTTGAGGTTTCCCGGGCCCTGTACGTGATGGTAGGATGCTAAAGTGTATCATACTTTGTTATAGAAATTTAATGTGGGGTAATCAACTTCTGTTGAGTGCATTAAACTTTGAGTAAAGAGCCTAGCAGAAGGCATATCTAGTGTATTTCAAGCATTTAGGAATAAGTTTACTCTTTTTTATTTTTTTCCTTATCTATATAGGAGTTCTGTATGGTTCATTGCTACATTTCTGCAAGAAGAATTCTTGCAATGATGGCAAGAGAAGCTTCCCTGAGTCCACACAAGTGGAAGCCTCTGACTTTGATCTCCTATTTGAAAATGAGAAAACTTAAATTGGATATTAAATTTAGATATGGTATCCCATGTTTCTTCTTGTCATTGCATCGAAGATAATATCACCCAGCACCTTACTTATGTGTTGTGAAATAGGGAATAAATTGGAGCGTATTGCCTGACTTCTAAATGATTATTATGAATGTCCACCATTGATGTTTATTTACAATATACAGACAACAACTGGGAAAAAATAAACATAAAGAGATGCCTGAACATTAGGCGGCTACCTAATTGAACTTTTACGTGATATTAAAAGTCCAGATGATTGGTTAATACATATTTTTCTATGCTCTGACTATCCAGGTCAGATATTTTAAACAAAATTACGCCTGTATGTTTCTCATACAAATCATGGTTACCTGGAGCATTACTAACTTTTACTTCTGTGTTTGCTGCAATGACAGTCTACTGAAAAAGTTCTCATTTTAGAGTATATGGATGGGATTCGCTTAAATGACTCGGAATCATTAGAAGCTTGTGGTGTTGACAAACAAAAGCTTGTTGAAGAAATCACACGTGCATATGCACACCAAATTTATGTTGATGGCTTTTTCAATGGTGATCCTCATCCTGGTACTGTTCTCTCCACTTTCTCTCTCTCTCTCTCTGTCTCTCTCATTCTATCCCTCTCTCTTGGCGCTCCCCTTTACCTCTCTATAGCACCAGATTTTTATGATGCAGGCTGGGCTCTATATATGCGTGGGCAGTTTCTGGTTTAACTTTGCTTGATTGATAACTTGGCTTCTTTCCAGGTAATTTTCTTGTGAGCAAGGAACCTCCGCATCGTCCAATTTTGCTTGATTTTGGACTTACGAAGTTACTGTCAAGTTCCATGAAACATGCTCTAGCAAAAATGTTCCTGGCATCTGCCGAGGTTTGCATGCTCCTTTATAAATGACACTTCTTTAAAGATTTTCAGAAATAGAATGTTAAGGTCTGAAGAGCTAGTGGAGAGAACTCCCTTGTATGTTCAATGCATCTGTGTGCTGTTGGTGTTGATCTGTTGAGCTCTGATATGTGTTCAACTTTAATACTACTTGATTGCTGTCTGCTGATTTATCTTGCTTTTAGAATTCAATATATCCTCCTGTTTTCTGCATGACCTGGAAGAAGTCTTAAGGCATCCTTGACGCGAAATATAGTTGCACCATTTGTGACCTGAGTGTTATGTCATATGTGTTACTAATTTGAAGTATCAAACCAGCTTGTCAGCTTCTTGGGGGTAATACTGGATGCATTAGAACCCTGTGCAGGTGGTCCTCTTTTCCAGGCAGAATTCAGAGAACATTTAGTGATAACTCCTATGTGACTACTGATACCTACTCTTGATATTAGCTAGGTTCGCAAACATGTCTAATAAACGTGGAATAAAATCTACTAATGTAACCTAGCTATTTATACACCTAATACTGTATGCAGGTAAAAGCTGGAGAAGTCAAAACAGACCTAGTATTACTTATGAAAGTCTAATAAAACAAAAAAGTAAAAAACATAATGAAGCTGTAATGACGTAGAGAAGTATGTTCCTCTCGGCTTGGTTATCACCTAACTTTTACATGTGGAAAGTGCATGGCCAGGTCTCTTGGGGGCTCACTTCTTTATCTTCCATATTAACTTCTCACAAGAGATATTAAGACAGTTTCTTCGTTGCGCATGCTTATGAGGCTACTGGCTTTAATGAGTGGTAGAGTCAGCCCTCAAGACCAATTATGTTCTTTGGCATCATAAATATGGAAACTGTGCCTCGCGGTGTGAAGGAGTTTTGCATGATTAGACATTTGGGTTTCGGTCGATCGGGGGATGCTTCTTTGTTGTGGGGTTGTGCTGTGTTCAGTCTGCTCTGGAACATTTGGATTGAGAGAAACTCTCGGATTTTCAGAAATCGAGAGTTATCGCTTCCGTTGTTGTGGGAGAAGATCACTGTGTAGTCTTCTCTTTAGGCTAGGAGTTTGGTGCTTTCCAGGGCTTGACTTTGGGTGATTTGGCTAGAGATTGGAAAGCTGCTATAGTGTAATCCGGGTGTATTTGTTGTTTTTAATTTTGGTGGATTTCTTGTTCGCCAATGTGGTATCTTCTTCTCTTATCAATGACATTTCGTTTTTTTATCATAAATAAATAAATAATGGAAACTGTGAATGGTCAAAATGTAAAGAGCCAACTGATGTTGCATTCCATAAACGTGAGTATGCTGGGTGACTGTTATTGCTCATAGCTGAGTCTTGTTGAGGAGGCTTGGGTTGGGCAACTCAGGTCATATTCTTTGGGCTGAATTCCACCAAATGGGCCCATTCCTTATTCAGTCAGATGACTAGGTGAATTAGCTTTCTATTTATTTATTTTCCTTTTTTCTCCAAAAACAATGGCTCTGAATGGGGACCGAATCAGCAAAAAGAGAGTCGTTGGATTGGGAAGAGGCGCATCTGATGATCTGAATAACCATTTGGACACAATTGTCCCTAGCATCACTGTTTGATTTCAAGCCTACCCCTCTAAGAACCATTCTCCCTAACATCACTGGATAGCTTATTCCCACTATCCTACAGCCTCTTCCACCATCCTCCAGCCTCTTCCGTCTCCTCTCCCATCACATCCCATCTTGCAAATTGCCAGTGTTTTTCCAGTCTTAAATTTACAAGATTTTTTCTACCTTCAAACTTTATCTTTGCAATTGACGGTCAACTATTTTACTTCCTGTCCCCCTCCATATGTTTTTCCTCTCTCTCTCCGTCTCTCTTTCTCTTTCTCTTTCCTTTGGTGAAGTAGCAGCGAGACCTTTGGTACAGGGAATATTTGAAGGATTTGCTGTTGGTTAACAATATATCTGTTATTTGTAGTTGAACCAAATGTATGAATTCCAGAAAATAATTGTTGCTTCATGTGTTCTATAGTGAATTTTGTTCCAAAACATTCCGTTTTAAGTAGTAATTAAGATTTTAGATTAATTTTGTCTTAAAGTTCTTATGGGTAGCAAAAAAGAAAAAAGCAGCTCTTAGTATTGAATAATTGAAAACATCTTGTTCAAATTTAGTTATTATGAGTTGAAAAAACAATGAAAAGAATCTAAATCTATTTTTGTGATGCTATACCAAGTTGTTAATGTCTTAGGACAAAATTGGGTATATGTATATGTTCAGACATATCATTTGATTGAGTTGCCGAACTTTTTAATTCAGCATTCAGATGTTGTACGTCATTTAGATATTTATTCAGGATTCTGGATTCAGCATCCAATGCCTAAAAGACATGTAGCACCTTAGTGCTTAAAAACAAATCTTTAGAGGTTAAACGACTATGGCTCTTTGCCCTTGAACTGACTTCTCTGGTGTCATATGATATAAAGAAAATTTAGGCTCTCTCAGAATGGTTTGGACGCAAAGCCTTCAGTCGACACTTCAAATGCAAGCCATTGGAAAGACCCGGCTTGCTCTCTTTTTCGTTCACATGTCTTATAGAGTGGGTAATGGTTATCACATTTGTTTTTGGGTGTCTTTGGTTGGAGGAAGGCCTTTGCTAGCGGATTTCCTCATCATTTTAGCTTCCCTCATTTTCCGGTTACCACCCTCTTGTAACACCCAACATTCCCATGTCGAAGAGATAGGGAAATTTCGTATGGTTTATTAGTAGCCCCTTACTATCCATCTAGCATAAAATCGTCCATGGATTTTTGGATCGTCTCTGATGGACCGTTGATCCAAGATGCAGTGTTAGATATGGGCTAGTGGGCGGGCGATGTAGCGGACCGAGTTTTCGGGCTCCGGTTGTTACAGATGGTATCCGAGCGGATCCCCGGACGGAAGGCTTTCCGGATCGCCCAGGGGAACGATTTTGGTATTGGTTCGGCCTTGACGAGGACGTCAAGGATTTGAGTGGGAGAGTATGTAATGCCCCACATTCCCACATTGGAGAGATATGGGAATTTCATATGGTTTATTAGTATCCCCCTACTATCCATCTAGCATCAAATCTCATTCATGAATTTTTGGGTTGCATGTGATGGATCGTTGACTCAAGATGCATTATTAGGCCAATGGGCGGGCGATGTAGCGGACCGTGTTTTCGGGCTCGGGTTGTTATACACCTGGAGTCAGGCAGTTGGGTACCTATGATTAATCGGTTTGTTTCTGATTTCCCGTGTCCCTCAAATGCTCCCATACCTTTCCCTGTTTCTGAATTTATTTGGAATTCAAAGTTGGAGCTCTTGTTTGGTTTCTCTTCTCTTCTCATATTTGCTTTGAGGTTTCATTCCTAAGATGCTGGGTGATGTGTGCATATCACTTCATTTACGCTGAATAGAATTTGTTGAGCATATATTTTGGATATTCCTTTTTCTGAAAAGGCCTTATCACTAGTAAAATTTCATTCTCGCATTCCATATCCCATAAATAAAAGATTTGTGGGCGAAAGATTTGTACTTGTGTTAGGAATCCAAAAACATTCATGAAGGGGTAAAATTGTCATTTCTTGGACGTTGTTGTGGAGCCTGAAGGGTTTAAGGTGTAGATGGAAAAAGTGAACTTTAGGATTTTTAGGTTCTTCCTCTTCAATTTGCATATCTGGACTGCTTCATATGTTTCCTTGCTTGATTGTGATAGACAAGGTTGGCTGTTTCTGTGTTTGGGTACACCCAGCGGAGTTAACCCTAGATAGCATTCTTTATCCCAGTGAGGATGGTAGATTGAAGAGGGGTAGGAAGTAGGAATTTTAATGCAGGTTTTTCTCTTATATTTTAACTAGTTTCTTGTATTTAGATAGGATTCTTGAGGTTGCAATTAAGAGAGGATCATGTGCAACTTCATATTGTAATTGAGAGGATGATATATGATTCCTTCCAGAAGGGTTTCAAAAAGGACCATTGGTGAGGTGAACTAATTTGTGCAAGCCGAGGGAGGAAGGGGTGTGGATATCTTGTTTGTCTTGTGAAACTTTGTAGCCTCCTTCTGGATATCAACAGCCTGACTTGTGTTTACGGAATCTTGGAAATGCAAAATTACATTAAAGGCAAGTTGACTGGTGTTTTATAATTTGTTTTTGGATGCTTCAAAAGTGTAATGCTATTTTTTGCAGGGAGACCACGTGGCACTTTTGTCTGCTTTTGCTGAAATGGGACTTAAGCTGCGGCTGGACATGCCAGAACAGGCTATGCAGATAACGAGCGTTTTCTTTCGTTCAGCAACTCCTGCAAATGAAGCTGTTGTAAGTATTAACTGCTTTCGAGTTACCTTCTTCACCTTTTCTTGTTTGACTTGGATGCTGAGGACTTCGTTTATTTCAGGAAAACGTGAAAACATTGACTGAGCAAAGAGCAAAAAATCTGAAAGTCATCCAGGAGAAGATGAAGCTCAATGAAAAGGAAGTAAAACGTTTCAATCCTGTAAGTCATACCAAGTTTTTTCTGTTTGACATTTATCTGCTAGCTTCTCTCTTCAGGCATTAATGAACTTTTCTCCAGGTTGATGCTTTTCCGGGCGATATTGTGATATTTTCCAGGGTACTGAATCTGCTAAGAGGTCTCTATTATACTTGTTCAACTGTTCCAATATTGTTCTCTTAAATTGTAACTGTTTACTGATCTGACATGGAATTAGGGCTTTCATCCACTATGAATGTTCGCATAAGCTATATGGATATTATGCGACCGTTTGCTGAATCTGTTCTGCAAAGGTAATTGTTTGTCCTAATTTTCAGAGTGCTATTCTTCTTACACTTGTTTTCCTTGATCTTGCTTCAGCACTTCATTGGCTTAAATATTTACTTATTTCAGTGACATAAACAAGGGCCCTGCACTGAACCCACAATGGATGTATGACAGTCCTGTCCACTCTGATGTAGAGGCCAAGTTGAGGCACCTCTTAGTTGAGTTGGGGGATGCTGATAAAATACTTGGAATTCAGGTACACCATGCGGTCCATGTTTTTATTAAGCACCATACTATTAGTTTATGAACTAAGGTAAGTGTTAACAAAACTTTGATGTAATACTTCATATACTAGATTAACAACCGGATAATAATCATACTATGATAATCTTACTTTCTATGAAGTAAATGAAATCCTGGAGTCCTCATATGAAGACATCCCAACAACCAATATTACTATGATAAACAGTTCTGATAGTGGAGTTGAGGAACTCTGCCACTCCTGGTCCTGATCGCAGTAACTGTAGTACCCTCCCTAACAGTTCTGTGAATGACTGTCCGCCATCTAAATCCTCCACAAGTGTGCATTAAAGAAGAACTTGGAGTTAAAATGTTAAATAGAACTCGAGAGTCTCATGTTTATTCTCCTTTCCTTTCCTTTTCTATTTTGTTTTTGCTTTTTCTTCTTTGCTAAAAACTTGGGAAAGATCGTTACATGGTAAATGTACTTCCGTCCACGATGATCATCCCCAAGTGCATGGTTCCTTGAGGTTTATTGGAGTTCGTCTTCACTGGTGGTTAGAAATACTTTAGGAAGTTGAAGCCGATCCTCAGATCTGAATGTCAGACCTTCGTATGGCCTTAGATGGAAATTATGTAGAACTAATTGAGCTTAATCATTAGGGGTGACTTGGACTTATCACTCATGCCATGTTGCAAGGTTAGTTGATTTTTTGCAAATGAAATAAGAGTGATAGATGCCTGTGCTTTGCATTACTTCTAGCTGTTCAGTCTGGGTTTTGCCTAAAGTCTGACTGGTGGAAACAAGGTCCGATGGATGGTCATTGTGGCACAGTGGGATTGGCATCAGTATCGGACATTGTATGGGAAAATTTTGTGGTCCTGCCATGACATTAAGACTTCTTTCAGGGGATATGATGACCTTATGGCACATTAAAAGTATGCAAAAGAGGTGAATCCTTCTTGGTTGTTATTATGCCAATTGCTATATCATTTGGACAGTGTGCAACTCATTATGTTTTCAAATAACCGTGCAATCTTCTTTGTTGTTCTTTTATCATCCGTATATTGGATCTGTTCGTTCTGACATGGAAAGGGCTTTAAAAGCAAAAGAGGGTAGACTATTTTGGAACTGTGCTATTTTTGCCATTCTTTAGGCTACTTGGACTAAAGAGGAGTGCTAATATTTTTTTGGTAAGGCTTTAGCTTTTAATTTGCAATAGGAGCTGTGATGGCTTCTCTCTGGACCAAGGCTATGGGGATGCTTAGGACTCTGCCTTTGACTGAGCTGGCAAAACCGCAAGATATCTTTAGGCAGCGTTGGGCTCTTTAGTTGTCTTTCTGTTTTACCCCTTGTCTCTGCTGATGGATTTCTCATCGATGTTTTTGTATTATTTCTTTAATTGGTATCTTCTTTTTCTTCGCCAATAAAATAAAATAAAATATATAGAAACCAGTAAAATTGAGATGAGCATAGCATAGACTTCATATGGCTGAAGAGAAATCACAACTGCCAAAAGAGGAGAAAGTCGTTTAACTTGGTGGGAGCATTCATATTAAACAGGTATAATGAAAATTAACTTGAATTTCTATCAACTGCAGAGTAGAAAATTTCTACTATAGAAGCGGAAAAAAGAGAAAGGAAACTGACATGTACGAACATTGTTGACTAGTACACACAGCTCATGGTTTACAACGAGTATTGCTTTCGGAAGACTTTGAACCTTGAAAATTATTCTCGTAGAAGATCCTTTTGATTGGAACAGGGGAAAGAGGCGCATATGGCTAGTCCAATATCTGGAGAAATGGGTGCATGCATTGTGGGATCGACTGGTTCGTAGGTGGAAAACATAAGCTACTGCTTTGTCCGTTCTCTCTTTCTTTCCGAGCATACACATGTAGTAATAGTGTTGTGATCATCATTTACTTGATTGACTGTTAGTATTTCTCGCAATAGCATTAAACATGATTGCTTACATCGCTGGCCTTAACTTTTGGTGCATTCTCATAGTTAATAATGTTCTTTTTAGGTTTGTGCCTATAAAGATGGAGAAGTGATCATTGATACATCTGCTGGGGTTCTTGGTAAATATGATCCTCGCCCAGTTCAGTCTGATACCTTATTTCCTGTTTTTTCTGTCACAAAGGGTGTCACCGCAGGAATGCTTCATTGGCTGGTTGATAATGGGTATGTTATAGTGCTTCACGGTGATATTTTACTTTGCCTTGTTTATGAAACTCTGATATTGAAGTCTTCTGCATTGATCATTTTCTTTTCTTCATGTCCTGCTGTTATTTCGAGCGCTCTTCCCTTGTTTCCTGGTGATATCAACTAAGCAGATGTTTCTTCTTACTTCTAATAGCAAAAATATCATTGTACCCCAATTGTTGATACATGTAATGCTAAGCCCTTGATAGAATATTTCTTCAAAGGGATAACACACCCTTTCAGTACCATGATATTTGGAAATGTTGTAACATTTGAAGCTACAGGGATGTCGAAATGGAATGGACTTAACTAACTAAACTCCTTGGCCTTTGGTTGAAAAAAATAAAGTGACCACCACCACCACTACTCCAACCCCATGACATTAATGACTCAAACTCCACTCGTTTTCATTTATTGCTTTATGTACCTCTGGTACTCTTCCACATGGAGTTGAGACTAACCGTCTTGAGCTTTCCTCATCACCTTAGAAAAATCAAGGTGTTAGTGGCAGTTTAAGATGTAACACCGTAACCACAAAAGCACAATCATGAGCACCTGCATCAAATAACCCACCATAAGCCTACTAAAAGTCCATGGATGATTGTTGGTGGTCAAAGGTAGTAAGTTTACCTGTAAGCGAAATTAATTTCCCGATCTTCTGATGTGGGGTGGGGTAATACAACCTTCCTCATGTAGATCCTTCAAGCCTTTATCAAGGCCCAACCCAAAGAATTACAAGATATTCTTAGTATACGGTCAACTTTAAACTCTTGCAAGCCACCACCAGTGTTTACCCCATTGCTGGGTGTATAATGGTTTCTGCCCAAGCTCAGATGGACTCAAGTCGGCTCTCTCATACATCTCTGACAATTTTGTAATGCCCCAAGCATGAAAGCCTGCTTCGGTATGTCACCAACCTACTAGCCCACTCAGCACCCACGTCACTATGCCCACCAACTATATTACCTCGACACTTCCTAATTTAGCCATATATGTGAGCCGACGATCTGAGTGCGGGTATGGGATTTCGACAATGGTAGATGGATATATGTATATATATATACATTTGTATATTTTCGGAGATGTTTGAGAGAGAGAGAGAGAGAGAGAGAGAGAGAGAGAGAGAGAGGCGTGTACTGAAACCTAGGGCACACGTAGTTTAGGAAATAAAATAACTTTATCTATTGCCCCTGATGTATTTTTAGTTTAACACTTATGCCCTTATACTTTCAGATATTACACTTATACTTTAAAATATTAACTAATCAATTATAGGAAGTGCTCAATGTCTAAAAGTGTTGGTTGAAACCAACTATCTATTGACATGGTACTATAAGTGTATAACTTATTATATTTTTTGAAAGAAAGTACATATATAAAACATATGATAACATGTTTTGGATGAAGGATCCCAGCACCAATGTCCTAATTTTTTATACTTTTTCGCCCTATCGATGGATCCGAATTTCAGAAAAATGCAGAACCCGATCCTAGGATCCATACCTGCACCTGATCGTTTTTACCAGAGTCCAGGTAACGTAGTTCACCAAAATACCGCCCCAAAAGTTTATGGATGATTGTTGGCGCTTAAAGGTAGTATGTAGCGATTACTAAGTCACACTAGTTTCCCTAATCATCTGATATGTGACAAGGTATTACATTAAACATCAACTCTTTTGAACACACTGATTCTGTCCTTATATTAAGATAATGAAAGTTTGCATATGAGTCAATTTGAAAGTTCTAGGAAAATGAGTTAACACATTTCCGCTCGTTGCATTTCAAATGTGTGTGTATCCTCGCGTAGATGCATTTGTGTGCTGCATGAAGTTGGGGGGGGGGGTTATTTTCTGAAATCAATTTATTTAAGAAGTGTCGTATATAGAGGCAACAATGCATTCTATCCTTCCACACTTTGCTTCATGCTCGAGCGCTCCGCAGATAAGGTGATAGAGCCATAATATGATGTTTGTGTGTGAAGCTTCTAAAGCAGAGTATGGGACTACATGGGTGGTTCAGTATGGGCTCTTGTGATCCAACGTTCCGTAGGGATTCCAGCCAAAAGAAACCAACTTTTCCCAATCTCATTACAGGGATTAAGCTTGCGTCAATTTATAAGGTTAAGATGCTAACCTTAATTTGATAATTCTATCAAAATATCAAGAAGAAACAAGGGAGAATAAGAAAAATATCATGATTCACACAATCAAACAATCAAGTCTGCTCTCTGATCATTATTTGAGGTAGGTAGTATATAGGGATTTTCTTGGTGCTCATAGTACCACTTCGGAACTTCCCAAGATTTGGATTTGAAAGTTGCGTCTCTATTAAGGAAGGAGTAGTAGATGAAGCAAAGATAAGAGTATAAGACTCTTGCATTCGGATCAACTTTGACGATAGATGAGACATGAGGAAGAGGTCTAATTTGGTGAACTAACACTATGATCTGGAATGATGATATCGATGTAAAGTACATTATGGACAACTTTGTGAACATGGATTCCATCTTCTGTTCATCTTCATCTTTGTTACTTAAATTATTTCTTCAATGAGCCCTTTCTTGGCTACCTCCTACTGCACTTTTGCTTGACACATTAATGCAGCTTTGGCTTCTTGTAACTTTACCATCTAGAACATACAAGAAACATTACCAGGATCACTACTTACTTTATCTAACTTTCTTGCCATGCTGATGAAGGAGTACATGCACAATTCTAGTTGCCAAAATTTCACGAATTCCATTTGGAACTCGAATGTTAAATGAAACTAGTAAGCACGCTTTATCATGCTTTGCTATCTCAAAAGAATGCAGATGTGATGCGCACAGAAGTATTTGAATGTTGATGAAACTAATAAGCAAGACTATCATCTTTTGCTACCTCAAAAGGATGCAAACATGATGCCCACAGAATCTTGGAGCTTTGATGGATCCTTTTGAGATCGGTTCAAGAGAGCTTCTGTTATCAATAGTAACTTCAACAACTTGTTCCCGCCAGTAAGGAAGAACATAATCATGCAGCTTCAATGCTATGCATGAAAAGCAATGTAATATATAAGTAGGGTGCATCTATGTGTCGGGTACCACGGGGAATTTATCACTTATCACTTATCAGAATCATTCTTCCGAATTTTGATATTTATGTTTAATATTTTGGTTTAGATAGGCGACGGTTATTCGGGGTCAAAAGATGTTTCACACAAGTGTTATAAAAAATTTTGATTTTCTTTTCTTTGATTTTAAAATTTTGTATCGAAAAAATTGATTTTCACACAAGTGTTATAAAAACTTTGATTTTTTTATTTAATAAATACAATCTTTCTTTGTTTTTTCAATAATATTTATTATTAATTTATATAATAAGAAATTCTTTCTTCGTTTCAATATAAATGACGTTCACTAGTCCTAATTTGTTTGTTTAATTTTGTTTCTTTCACATTTTTATTAGAAAATAAAATAAATAACTTGTATCCACAAACTCTATTTGGACACACCTCCAATTTGAGTGGGTCCATAAATTTTACTTTGGATGAAATATTATGTATATTAATATTTAATATTTCTGTTACCAATTATATTTTAGTTTTTTTTACTTTATATTAATATTTAATATTTTTATTACAATTATATTAATCAATCTAATTTATGAATATTTAGAAAAAGAAACAAATATTTGCAATTGTTTGACTTTCTTTATTTTTACTTTATATTGATATTTACTTTGTTCGTAACTATTAATATTAATTAATATAATTAAACCATAATAATGTAAATATTAAAAAGAATGAAAGAATTTGTATTTGATTAATTAGAATTCAAAATGACCATGTTATAGGATGAGTTTTGATAGAAAGGGTAGGCACCGTATAATGTCCAAATCACGAGGGGGGCATTGAAAATTGGCCAAACTACAGGGGGTGGCGATGAAAATTACCCGGGTTAAAAGTTTCACAAATTTACTTTTTTGATGCTTGAAAGCAGGGGGGTCGTAGAAAATTCTGTATCAGTTACTTTATAGGGAAATGCATTAGATCATAGCCCCAAAAAGGGGTAATGAAAAGGATATTGGAGCCATTAAAGAAAATGTCATGCATTCGACCTTTTCTGTTGTTGGCTTCTAGAAATTGAAGTGGAATGCTTGTAGAAAGGGATATGACTTAAGACTCTTACTCAAAGGCATTGGATGATCACGTATACTCGCTGTCAAATAGGTTTAGAGCAGGATTGGATGAGTGGATCCATATTTCTTTCTTTCTTTTCTTTTTCTCTCCTTCGTTGTTTTTTGAAGATGATTTATCTTTACTGTCTTTGTCCACAAGTTTCTTAATAGAATAATGAAAAGAGGAGCCACTAGGAGTCTCAAGTTTGTCATGAGCTCATTATTTGCTGCCTTGTGATGTGTTGCTTTTAAACCCTTTTCACTTGTACAATCTTGTTCTTGACAACATAACATTATCTTAACAAGTAAATGGTACTTATAAGGCAAGGATTAATATTTATAAGAATCAGTCGCCAGTAGCTATCATTATTGATTGGACAAAGATGAGTTAAGATCACTTCAGCATTTTTGGCATTCCAAAGTCCCTGATTGCTTATGATATTGGTATCACTTTAATATATTGACTTCATATTATTCTCTTTGGCCTAGTCTTTCTATTTCTCATTGAATTCGGTGATAAATTATTTTATATACAATTCTAGATATGCCAGAAATTATACATCTGATATACTAGAGGAAATGATTGTTTTGAGTTTCATTTCAGAAAACTGAAGCTTGATGAGAATGTTGCAAATATATGGCCCGAGTTCAGGTCAAATGGAAAAGATGAAATAAAAGTAATAGCATCTAAACATATGTTTCTTTCTATTTTCATGTTTCATGTTTCATGTCATTCAAGTCATTGTTATCATTTTCTTGTCCGTAGGTTCATCATGTACTTAACCATACATCTGGTCTGCACAATGCTCTAGCCAACCTTTCACAAGAAAACCCCTTACTCATTTGTGACTGGGACGAGTGCCTAAATCGCATTGCCATGTCGGTCCCAGAGACTGAACCTGGCCAGGAGCAGCTCTATCATTATCTCTCATTTGGTTGGCTATGTGGCGGCATCATCGAGGTACCATTACGATTGTATGATTGGCATTATTTATATTGTAAGATTTTAAGTAATTTAGATCAGACTCTTACTAAATCTTCAATCGTGTTTACAAAAAAGTCTAAGATGTCAATGTGCTGTCACTGTTACGGACAACTGGAATCTGAAGATGGTTTAGTTCCACGTCAGATAGTCTTAAATAGTTGCCAGCGGATCCTGTGGAGTAACTGACAGATGATCATCTACCCTTTTTTGACAACCAAGAGAACTTGGCCTGAATGTGAAACACTTGATTTTCTTCTACTATTCACTGCGTTGGCCTCTCACTCTCACTATCCATTCCCCCCTGCATGACATCAGAAGAATAGCCTGCTACGACTTTTTTGTTTTCATATTAGTGACATCGTTTTTATATGATCTAATTCTATGTTTGGTTGGACAGCATGCATCAGGGAAGAAGTTTCAGGAGATACTTGAAGAAGCACTTGTTCACCCCCTTAACATTGAGGGTGAGCTATATGTTGGGATTCCTCCAGGTATGGTTCAAGCTACTAAAAATAAAGGTGTTACTTTTGTTTGTGCACTACCTGAAATTTGCATTTGTTCTCATTTACTAGTTCATTTCGATTGGCTATCAGATGATCGAAATATTATTTCCTATTTGCATATCCAGGAATCAGGTTCTGGACCTCTGTCTTCCCTGGTAGTGTCAAACATATAATAGAAACATTACTACCTCTAAGTTTGAAGATCAAAAGTTCAAAAAATATTTGAGAGATACATTTCTATTCTTGGTTGTCACGGTTATAGAAACAATCATCTCGTAGAGAACATTTGGACTTCTTATATGAGGGGTATAATTATGTGTCATGGAACTTCCAAGCTTAATGCTCAGTATTTCTCATAATACCTATGGAACTTCTGTCAGAGGAAAGGAATGAAAAGGGTGTGGAACGCTCATAGTCAGTGTTAAGTACCCTTTTAGGGCATATTGGCAAGGGCACTTAACTCCTTTTTTTTATTTATAATAATACTGATATTTAATTTTACTTTACATGTTTTTATTGGGGTTTGCACACCACGAAATGTAGAAAAACAGGTTAGTATGCTATTGCTATCTAAAAATGGTAACCTCTTTAGAGGTTGCTCTGAAGTATGATGCCTGCAACGAGAAGAAAACCTTTCATACGCTGGTCAATTTGTAAAAAGAGAAAAGAAAGTATACTGGTAAATATGCAAAGAAAGGTTGTTAAATAATTAATCGGGATAATTATTCCCACTCCCATAAAAAGACACTGCAATCTGTGAGCTGCCCACTGCAACATACCCTCAGGAAAGCCAATGCCCATGCAGACATCCCTGCGAACAGATGAGCTGAGCTTTATCTGCCTTTGGTGCAGTTGAGGGAATGCTCTGAAGATTTGAGCGGTGCTGTTGTAGTGTTGAGGCTGAACCGAGCTTACTCTAGGTTTTACTTTTGTGTCTCTTTACCCAATGAACCGAAAAGGGAAAGAATCCTACACTAGAATCCAGACTGTTGGAGTGGAACCTTCATCAATTATGCTACATGTGTACTCTTTTAAAATGCAAGACACTAGAGTCAAAAAAAAAAATCCAAGACACTTGTTTTGGGATGTAAGTAATATTATGAAATATCGCATATTGAGTATGCATCAGATATCAAGTCCTAATTTCGGTATTTAAGTGAAATGAATGAAATATTCCATAAGATACTAGGAGAGAAGTGTTTTGGGATCTACAGGACCCTTGCTTTGTGGGAAATCATTTTAGTGGAAAGTACATAAAATATTCGATGTGTTGTTGGATATTCTTCTGATGATTTGATATTACTCTTCATGTCCATCTAACCTGAAGACTGAATTAGGTTTAAGTTGAACGTCAAAAACATTAGCTTTAAAATGAAGATACTTTGTAAACAACCTGAAGTTAAAAAATTAAAAAAAAAAAAAAAAATTAAGATGTTTATCTATTTTCATGAAGTAGATATGTTGCAGCAATCAACTATTAAGAGATTTCCTTTCAAGCAAAATCGAGTCATATAGAGAGAGGTACATTTGAGAAAGAGAGGCCTTTTCTGGCATATATGAGTGATAGGAGGCAGATTCAAGCATATTCATTTAGTTGATGAAAACAATAGAGTATTTGACCTAAATTATGATAAAATGAAGAAGTGGAGAGTAAATATGATTGACGTTACTTTACTAGTTACCTGACAGAATCTCACGATAGCAAATTTTTAAATGGTCCTTCAGGTGTGGAATCTCGACTTGCAACACTCACCGTAGATGCGGATGATCTAAGCAAGCTTTCAGGTATGGGCAGTCGCAGTGACCTGCCTTCCACATTTCAATTGAGCAACATGTCCCAGCTCGTTACAGGTCTTCCTGCATTATTTAATACACTCAATGTCCGACGTGCCATATTACCTGCTGCTAATGGACACTGCTCGGCCCGTGCACTTGCACGCTACTATGCAGCCCTTGTTGATGGTGGTACTATCCCACCACTGCATGCCTCATCCTCCATGCCACCTCTCGGAAGTCATCCGCACTTGCCCAAGTTTCCTTCCAAGAAAATTGTTAAGACACGGAAGGGTGAGAAGAAATTTAGGGCAGTTTCAAGTGGAACTGATATATCTAACATTAGTTCCAGTAATGTTAGTTATGGTGAAACTACCGGCGCTGACACTTACATCAGAATACCGGACAGTAGTAGTAACGACGCTGGTACGAATCTCACATCTAGAAGCAGTGAGATTGATGGTGTTGTTGGCAAGAAGATTTTCAGTAATCCAAAACTTCATGATTCTTTCATGGGTACCGGAGATTATGGGAATCTGATTCTCCCGAATGGGAAGTTTGGACTAGGCTTTAGAAGGGTTAATTCGACAGATGGTTCTGTCATTGGCTTTGGCCATTCGGGTATGGGTGGATCTACAGGGTATTGCGACATAAATAACAGGTTTGCTATTGCAGTGACCTTGAACAAAATGTCTTTTGGGGCTACAACTGCAAGCATAATTCACTTTGTTTGCTCAGAACTAGGTTTCCCGATTCCAGAAGATTATAGTAAGGCTTTGGGAAAGGGGCCTGATATGCAGTCGAATTCAGAGAAACCACTGATTAATTAATGGGAAGCATGCAAGGTACGTTCCTTTCTGGCTGCTCTGTATTTATTTGTACATGTACCCACCTGTACATGCAGAAGATGTTTGAACCACACCATATGTTCTTACAAGTTACAAATACACCTGATATATAGTTTTATGTAAAGTAACTCAGCCCACCATATGGGGGAAGGGGTGTTGCCCTAGTATAACTTCAACTATAGAATAATGTCATTTGACAGGTAGAAAAGTACATTCGACATTTTCTTCGCTGCTCCGTGTTCATTTTGATGGTCTAGTTGTCACGCTTACTTGTCAAATTGGTAATCTAAAGTTTCAGGTAATTAAAATTAGATGATCTTTTTATGAAATTAATCAAAATGACGATCAAACTTTCAAAACGATGAAGAAAATTTGACCTCTACTTTGATTTTTTACAAATCGAATCCCAGTCCGAATTGATAGAGGACACAAATTTGTTGCACTGACCCACTGATGGAAATTAAACCACTATCGTACTCTGATTTTCCGCAGCACAGCACTTGCCATATTCTGTGGAAATGGGTATCATTCATCACTCCTTGTCTAAACTACTTTTGTTTCGTACTGATCGGGCTATGGCTTTCTACGGAGCTGGGTGGGTTTTAGTTATAATCCAGAGATGATTTGAAGTTGTGTATATATTTTGCAGAACATGAAATGAAAATAGGTTTCCCATGGCCAGATCTTGCTTCCAAAACCATACACTCCCTGTATATCTCAATATGAAATTCATAATAGCATAGGTCTGATACAAACTACAACAGAAGAAGTGGAAGAAAAAGAAAACGATGGGAGGGAGATTGTAGTAGGGCTCTAGACATGGGAAGTGCAAAGCCAAATCTACTTGGAAACTGCAGGAACTTGAGATTCCCATGGCCATATCTCAGACGCACAGCTTCCACCGTCACTCATAATGCCATTCTTGATATTGCTACCAAATATATTGGCATTCTCCAATCCAACAGTTGAATGTTGTCCTGGAACAGGGAGGAGTCCTGTATGCGATGTACCATCATGATCATCTCGTACTGTGATTGTAGGGGACACATTATCCATCCGGCACATGTTCTGATTGCCGAAAGTTTGGGGCGCGCTCAGATGATTTTGAAGAAGATGACTCAGACTAGAGGTTAACGACCCTCGTGCAACCATATCTTCAGCCAGCTTCACCTAAAAACCAAACAGCACATCCTCTTAGAAACATACCTTTCAACAACCCTAATTTATTGCATTCATTTTAGAGGCTGTGGAAGAACCAGAAGATTTGTCCTAAGATATTGCCTTAGATGGAACAAGGATTGTCTCTACTTTTTGAAGGGATAATTACAACAAGATATCGAATGAAAACTAAAGGTGAATCAAATATACATATTAGCTATATTATCATCTAAAGAACAGCATCACAAACATCAAGGGTCAACATTAGGTGGAACTAAACATCTGAACTCTTATTCTCCTTGACCCACAAGGAAAAAAAATGAGATGTGCCAAAAAAATATCAAATAAATGACCTTATCAGATCAATATAAAATTTAGGGTTGAGGGAAGCAAATAATTAAAATAACATAATAATACCTTGGCTCTCAGAGCTTCGACATCTGACTTGAGCACCCTATGGTTTGTGGTAGCATCTTTAAACTGTTGGCTCGCGTCAGTAAGTTGCTTGAACAAGGATGAGTTTTCTCCTCGAAGGTGATCAACCTAGTTGAGATTGAAAATTGGAAGATGAAGTTTAAGCAAGAAAATGAATACCATAATTCATAAAAAGGAGTTATCAACTATAAAATATATTGATTATGTCCAAATTTGAATGAGATTAACATATTTTTAAAAAATAAACATATTGCATAGATACACATACACTAGTTGTTTACACTTAACAACAGCTTATGCTACCCGAGAAACACGTTCTCTACTCTTATTTTTATTCACCGTCTTTATCCTGGGAAATGGGAAATGGATAATGCGAGTACCATGGATGCAGTACCAGGAAAGGGAAGAAACAGAGGGCACTTTTCCTTTGCTTTGTTCAGAGTCGACAAACACATTTGTACTAATTTTTTTCTGTTAAATGTTACTTTGAAATATAAACAAATAAGACAACTATAGTACCTGTTGCTCAAGTTCTGCTAAATATGCTTGTTTTCTTCTTCTCGAGCGCCTTGCTGACTCCCTGTTTGAGACCATCCTGAAACATTATCAACTATACTTTAGGTAGGCTCAGACATGCATTCTTCAAGTTTTCACACTAGTCTTAAGTGAAAGTCAACCTTTTAATGCGCTTTACATCAATCTGGTCAGTGCTCTGCTCGCAAGGACCAGCTTCCGTCTCAATGTCATCTTCATCTGATGACGAACCGCTTGTAGCTCCCGTCGTTTGATTATCTTGGCATGTTGGTTTAGTAGCTGAAGTTGGACTTCCAGCTAGCCGAATACAATTCATCCCCAAGTCAGAAAAGATGATAATTCAAAAATACACTGGACTGGACTGGACTAAACTGTATTGACATTTGGATAAGCAACTGCAAAAGTACTCCTATTGTGTTTGTTCATGGTGAGTAGAAAGTTCATGCAATGGCATTATGGCATTAATTGTTTCTTCACACAATTAATTGATAGACCAAAAATATACCTTTAGAAACTCACAAGCACCTACACATAAACAAACAAACACACACACACACACATACATCCACTTGGTCTTTGCATACCACATATGGAGGACTGGGAGTCGATAGTGACGGAGATAGTACTAGAGTTGTTCTTGGGAGTACTGATCAGATTTTGAGACCAGAGAGGATTCCCTGTCAATCCTCCACAATTCGAAAAGGCATTCATCATCTCCTGTGATTAAACCAGTGAAGGAAGCAGTAAGTACTTTGTTAAAATCGAAAACAGACTTGTGGCCAAAAAAATAAAATTCTAATTACATTATTTATCTCAATCCAAGTTTATTTTTATATTTTCTCATCCATTTAACTACTCATATTGGTATGAATGTAGCTAGGGACCTTTATGATATTATATTGAGTGTAAGGTAAAAGTTGTAAATATGTACGTGGTGGTATATCAGCTATGTAATATGGATCCATCCAAAGTTTGAGAGTTCAGATCTTTTGTATTAAATTATGTATCACTTTCTGTGTAATTTTTCTAAAAGATGATTTTAAATTTTAAATTTTAGAATACGTATTATTTTTAAAAATTATGAAATGATACATTATTTAGTACTCTATTAATTTTGAGTTCGCTTTCAGAATAATTAAAACGAAATGAATTGACCATAAAAAAATCCCAAAAATTAATGACCTAATTTTTATATTTAGCGGAGGGTTAGGAACGTGGAGGGGTACTGATGGAGCGGGACACGTGCGATCATTGGGCCCACAAACCTATTACGATTCCACGTATACACCACCATTTCACATAATCACGTCAGCATATAAAGAAATGAAGAAAAGAATAATACAGTACAGACGTGCGCATAATAATAAACTAACCCGATTCCGGTAAGAGTAGGCGAGATCGGCCGAGCAAACGTCGCCGCCCCCGTCGACCGCAAACAGGACATCTGTTCCTTCAAACACCCCTCCATTTCCAGCAGCAGCAGCTCTCTGATTGATCCGAATAATCTCGCCGATTTTGTGATCGTCGACGACGACGTCTCTACCCGCGGCGTCGGAGTGCTTGAAGAGCTCTTCCAGACAAAGCTCCGACGCGCTCCGATTCATGCTGTTATGATCTGCTCCGCCGCTGAAAATTGAGAGGTGATCAATGCGAACGACGGGCTTCTTGTCCATTAATTAATTATCGATCTAGGGAGCGGAGAAGGTTTCTTTTTCTTCGCCCGCAAGTTTTCGTTGCGAAGGAGAGATAGAGAGAGGGGGGGAAAGGGGGAGTGAAGTAGGTGAATGATTATATAGAAAAGTTAAAAAAAAGTGACCATCAACAACAGCCAAAGCCAAAGTGTTTCTTTCTTCCCTGAATGCCATGGAGTGGGACCTACCAAAATTCTCATAGCTACTTTTAGTACCAGTAGCACTCATTTGGAATTCATAATTTCATCATTTCGGTGGTGTCGTGGCATCACCGTGTGGCTCCGAGCACAAATATTATATACGGTAATATTAAACTATTTGATATTATTTATATGATTATTTTAAATAATATAATATTATTACAATATGAATATAAAAAGATACGAGTAATATGAATTTATAAAATGAAAGCCTAAATTGTCCCATAATATAAAGGATTTAAATGTTATATGAGAAAAAAAAGTAATGTGAAATATTTGAATGTGCAGAGAAAATTGAGAAAATATAACAGAGAATATGATGTGAAAGGTTTGAATTAATTTGTGAGAGTGTATATGTGTAAGGGTAATAGATAAAAACTAAAAAGTGTTTGATATTGATACATGTTATTTAATGATATTTGGGTGTTATGTTGGATATATATATATATATATATATAATATTATGATATATTGAATTCGTGATCTAACCCCAAGTGGACTATTAAAAATTAAAGTTGACTATGAATTATTATATTTAACCATTTAAAATATATTTTATGTATTTTGATTTTAATTATTTATGATAATAACGTATTATAAGAAAAAATTATCATTTTTATCATAATTAAAATAAAATGAAACGAGTATAAGGTATTAAGAGTAAAACTCTTTTTAGTCAAATATTAATTATTTATTTCATATAATTAAATTTTATATTTTTATGGTTAAAATTTACTTTTCTACGGTATAAATAGTGGCACACATAATCATAACACTACAAATTTCGATTCCCTAGCACTATTGGTTACATACACGTGTAATATAACAAAGTTCATTTTTATTGATTTTCTGCAATTTTTTTACGATAGATGATTATTTTAATGAAACTTTTTATAATTTAATAATAGGTAATTTTGTACGCTTTAATTGTAAAATAACTATATTATCCTATTTCTTAGTATATAAAGGTGAAAGGAAAGGTGAGTAAAGGATGCAATATTTAAAAAGAATGTAATATGAGAGGAAAGAACAAAATAAATATAATATATATGAAATGAAGTATAATTATGTAATAGGGTTATGAATATATTTGAAGTGGTAAACTTGAAATTTGGAAAAAGATGAAGATGATATTTTTGAAATATGGTATAATAATAAAATTATAGATATCGAACGATAAAATCAAAAATTGAGAAAATTAATAAAATAATATGATAATAGCTATAGCTAAATATTAATTGGGTCAAATTACGAATTTAACATGTCATAATATTACTATGAATCAGATCACGAATTCAATATTTCTCTATATCATAATATATAGCACTACATCATACATTTCACATATATTCCTAATATCTTATTCAAATATCATACAATATTATATATCAATATCAAACACTTTTCATCTATTACCCATATATATACACACTTTCACAAATCAATTCAAACTCTTCACATCACATTCTCTCTCATCTTTCCTCAATTATCATTTTACATTCAAACCTTTCACATCACATTCTCCCTCTCGCATCATATTAAATCTTTCATATCTTGGGGGTAATTTAGTCTTTTATTTTATAAACTCATATCATTTCATATTCATATTGTAAATAGTACCATATCACTCAATATTAACATATACTCCTCGGACCCTACATCACACATATCACATATATTTTTAATATCATACTTAAAATATCATCCAATATCATATATCAAACATTTTTCATCGATTACCCCTATACATACACACTCTCACAAATCAATTCAAACATTTCACAGCACATTTTCTCTCTTCTTTCCTTAATTCTCTCATCACATTCAAATCTTTCACATCACATTCTCTCTCCTCACATCACATTAAAACCTTTCACATCATGAGGACAATTTACTCTTTTAATTCATAAATTCATATCATATTCATATTGTAATATCCTAAACGTCATTGCATGATATATAGGGCATTTTAGGTTGCATTTGTGTGCTTTGTTTTTAAGATTGCATTCATATATGTTATATGTGCTATTCTGTGTGCATTACATTTGATAAGGTGGACTTGAACGTATGATAATGAAATCGATATTGAATATTAGAATATAATAATAATAATAATAATAA
>JAOWAN010000005.1:14789737-14806503 GCA_028566635.1 Lobelia cardinalis
TAACCCTATTTCTACTCATATACAAGTATTACACTAAGCCCCCTTGACTTTACATTATTCCTATTACTCCTAACAATTACATTTGGTAAAGAGTCCAAGGACTATGTCATGAAAGATGAGCATTTGTCGGCAGGTGAAGAATCAATGATGACAATGAAGGATGGTTGCAATGTGCATTTACTTTGGTTATGGTGGAGAGGGAGCCTACTGCAGTATGCTTATTGAAAGAAAGCGGTTTTCAAAAAAAAAGAAGGAAAGATTCATGGTATAAAATTTTGTTGACATGAGATGAGTGTTGATCTTCATTCCAACATATGTAGGACGAGGAATGAAAAGTATCCCCATTCTTTCTGACTCGTCCCTGTCTTTTGATCATCGGCTGATGATCTGAGCTTTGCATGTGGGCTGAATTTTGGCTAGGTTGATCCCTTCGCAAGATCTGAAGTAAATTTACGATATCACAGGATCATTCTTCAACTCCTTGGGACATTTTCATAAGGCCAGTGTGGATTTTTATAAGCAATCCTTCAGCCCTCAAGTGTACATTCCATGGAGGAGTCAGTTGTTGCAGGGTGTACCATAAATCATCATAGAACTTGAAAATCAAATGCTAGTTGCCTCAGTCCGTAACTGTGCTCATCCGGCAAATGCCACCTCATGTAAATACTCGCCCATCCAGGTAAAAAGAAAAGAAAAAATTCCCAAAACTGTCTCAATTCTGAGTATAAAATAGTAGAATGATATAACTCTCCTAAATACGTATAGAAATAAGAGCACCACCCACAGCCATTTGCTGGAACCGCCAGAAAAAGTTGTTGGCACAATCGAACTTGGTCAAAAAAATTGTTGCTTCCACGAACTTTGCCAGGAAAATTCGTCGACTCCGGTACATTTTCTCGAAAGCTGCTGCCAGAAGCAGTAACATTTGAGGGTGGGGAGAATAAATTTACTACACCAACAGTTTAATATGCCAAATGGGATTATTTCTATGGGCTGAGAGAGCATATGGTTTATATCAGCTCGCATAAAACAGTCTCCGGAATATAACTGTGGTGCATGAGACGGTGTTGCTATTGAAGAAAAAGAAATAAAGAAGTGCATGGTTAGATTAAAAAAGAAGTTAATTTACTGTAAATATAAAAGGTTACAAAAGGTGAAGTAGTTGATGACTACTACCATTGGCATGAGTGAAAAAAGACATTGATTTAATCTAGAGTACCTCACACAGAAATTTGAATAGAACTGGGAAGTCATATGCTCGGATGCTCTTGAGTTGATAACCCAGAAAATGGATTTTGAGGACATGCTGGGTAGTTAATAGATTCCTTACATTATGTCGACCAAAGCAGTATACTCTTAGCTAATCACAGTCTCCCATTAGAAGTTGTTGCGGGACTCTACCACACTTAGAAAGCTTGTGCATTCTTTTCATTACCAGCACATTGATTAAATCTCAATCTGCCTTTTCCACCACAAAGCTAAACGGTGATAGATGTAAACTGTTAGAATAAAGAAGCATAACCTCGAAATCTCATCATCAAAAACTCTCAAAACCCTCAAACAACCAAACAAAAACGATATAAGATCAACAATGTCACAAATGAACACCGATATTACACATCACCAAAAGCTCTTACAGGTCCAAAACAACGAGAAACCAACAGCTTAAACTCTAACAACAGCACATGCAACCTCACTGACAAGGCTTAAGCACTAACAATCTAGCAACAAAAACATTGAAACGGAAGCCTAACAAAAAGAGAGAAACTTTGAATTGTAGAATGTCAATTCTACAGGGGTAAACGCCACCCAAGTGCAGAGAAAATCACATGGACCCACTAGTGGTAGTGCAGTGTAGGGATATCACTGTAGATGTAAGGACATCCATGGGGCCTAGGTTTAATTCCCCAAAACTACTTCAACAAGTTCCAGATAGGTGATGATTGGTCAAGAAGGAAATGGAGGACAAACAAGGGGACGGAATATGGAAGAAAAGGAAGGCTGAGGTTCAACTTTTACCTAACAGTCACTCAACCAAGAAATCTTAAGATGTGCAGAAATGCAAGTAAAGGCTCATAAAAATATAATTTGAGAGTTTCCAAATGAAAAGCACATTCGATAAATTACCTTTACGCGGAAATTTTCATATATAGGGTGTTTAGTAGCTGCTTTCACTCCATAGTTGCGCTTGCTATCGATAATTGTGACTGGATCATTGTGATCACCATATTTCTTCAAAAATGTCTCACCAAGCATAGAATCAGGAAGCGTCTTGGCATAAAGAGCTTCACATCTACAGTAAAAGAATAGCAACATTTAAAAGAAAAGAACGAATTTTAAGCAACGGATTCAAAAGATTCAGGCAATGCATAAACGTTAAGGATCAATAGCTATTACAACAAAAAGTTGAAGGCACTACTATCTACTTAATTTGCCTTCTACCTTCACCTCGAGCGTCATCAATTGCTCCAGCGCAGAAAAGGCCAAATTTCATTTGATTTAGTCACTTCCCTAAGGATGTTAAAGATTTCTCTTACTAATTGAGGGAGGATTTCCTTACTTGATTTTTATTGTTCGCTTTACTTTTCCTTTATTCTTTCCTACTTTTTTGATTTATAACTTTATGAACAAAACAAGGAGTGACATTAAACCCTTAGAGAAGACATCGAATAGAGTGGTGTTTAGGATGTTAGGTTAAGGACTAACAATTATGTATCTTCCAACAGATTATTTTTCAATCAAGGCTACTCATCCGTTTGAATGAAAAGTTTTGCGGTGTTGACAAGTTTAAAGTGTATGGAGAAGAGAAGATAAATTTAATCCGATAAGAGTAAAATCAATGTAAGAAGCAAAAACCAATTAGCTACAACAACATATAACTTGAACCCAAATCACCATGAATGAGGACACACCACCTACTTTAAATTAACTACCTCGTATTCTACAATATAGTGGGGTTCTCTCTAAAACAGCATAGATTTAAGCAATAATATTTACATATACAGCATTATAAGTTTATAACCCTATTCCATTCGCTTGAGACTATTACTGAAACACTTTTATGCTGAATTACTTAATTAATACATGAATATAACTCACAAACTAACTTGTTGCAAATCAGATACAAAATCATTGACATGAAGTCCAGAGCATCCTGTGTTTACTATAAATCATAAAATGTAGATTCGATCATAATGAAAATTTCATAATTCGTGTTATTTACAATAATATTCCAAATAAATGGCCAAATACCTGTGAGGTGATAGATTGCAAAGGTAATCTAATGAAGCTTCAAATTCCAATAGATCAGCATCATCCACTTCTAGTTCATCAGGGTTAATCCCATTAGAACTTGACATAGATTGTGACAGCATCATTGATGCAGTAGACTTGATCATCTTTCGACCCATAAAGGCTCCAATTCTCACAGACCCATAATCAGCACCGCCAATACTGCAGATGAGCCAATGAAATCAGAAAATCAGGAAAAAAAAAAATGTTGACGATAAAAAACACACAAACACACATGCACAATCAAATATTTGTAGAGGGGCAACAAGGACTGTATCACTGTTCAATTTTCCAAGAGTTGTCGCTGGTAGAGAATTCAAGGGGATTGAAGTAGATTCGGGCGAGAAAAAATTAGGATGCTAGGGTGATATAATTATACTCATTTTTATCCAACAGCCTCAAGAGAACACAAGGTGCAAAGGCGTGCACTGAAATTTGCATTGGATTCTACTTGTTCGATGGTTATGGTATAGATAAAGTAGGTAGTTAGATTGGGAGACATTAATGGAATTGTCTTTGAGAGAAACCTTACTGATGCTGAATTTGACAGCGGGGAGTGGGAACTATTGAGCGTCGGTGTGGTTGAGTCCATGTAAATAAAATATTAAGAATATCTTGAAATTTCTAATTCTCCGAGTACTTTTGCTACTTTATGTAATTACTACTTGTCCTGGTAGAATAAAAAACAAATAGAACGCCATTTGCCTTTGTCGCATACAGGCACGGTTGATGCATTAGGCTTTCTTCTTGCCCTGGCCTGCCTTTGGGCGTTGTACACTTCCCTCCATTAGTACACAGTGTACACTACTAAGTTAGGTTTGTATCAGTAACCTGTTTGAGTACAAGTTATAATAGACTTGATGAACCCTTCTCTGAGAAAGGGATTAGACATGCAACATTTGAGATTGCACTTAGTAAGGCTCCTTATCATGGTTAATTATGGTGAGAAACCTTGTGCTTAGAAGCCTACTTCTATGTAGCCAATCTTAAGGTCGGATAAAGGAGGATTCTTACAGAAGCATGACAACAAATCTCTTTCTGATCCTCACAAGCAAAAATATTGAGAAAATACGAGTTAATGCGAGGTGATTGCCCAACTGCATCTAGGTGAAAAATGAGAAATGGAAGATTAAGAAGCTAGCTGCTACTAGGCTCAGATTAGAAGCATGAAACGCAGGAAACAATGACTAAGTAACGGAATAGAGTTAGAAAATAAAAGGCCTACAAGGGAAACTTTTATAGCATGTTTTCGGAAAACAAATATAGCATACTTTTAAGTACTACGTGTGTCACAGTGTGTGTATAGATAAACTGAGAACAATATCCAATGCTGGTTTCGCATATTTTCTTTTTACTCATGGTAACCAATATTTTGAGCAAGCTAATCTCTAAGCAATAGGAGATGGGTTTGCTTGATGGTTGTGTGGTGGTGTTGACACTTGCATTTTATATAACTTGTGTCTTTCGTTTTTGATTTAGGAGTTTTAAGAATATGTTTTCAGAATAACGGTATTTTCTCAGGAGGGGATACAATTAGAGATCATACAGGGCCTTTGCTGGCAGCTTTATCCCATTGTATGTCAACGATACTAATATGAAGGCAGAAGCTTTAGTTCTCAAAGATGGCCTCGTGTAGTATCATATGTTCGGCCTTGAGTATGTCCCAGAAGCTGTAAATTCTCGGTCAAAGGCAATCCATAACTCATGGTTTAAGGAAACTGTTGGGTGTGACAGATAGGCTGATAGGCGATAGCTGTTGCTCAACTTCGTAGAGAAAGAAGTTGTGGCAATAAAGAAGACCTTCCATATGAAACTAAAGTTCCATCTCATAATGATACCATGGGACTTTACAATGATTGAAACTAGAATATTTCTCTCTCCAATATGTTTGGTTGTAACTTGTAAGCCTTTTGGGCATCCTTTAGAGTAAGGCTCCTTTTGTCTCCAGGTTGTTGGGTCATGAAGGGTAGCCCTCCTCCCCTCACCCTCCCCTATTCTGGAAAAAAGAATGGAGGGGGAAAGAGGTTTACGAAAGAACCAACTGTTTCCTTTTCGGCGAAATGATCATATGAGCAAGGCAATCCACATCACACTGCTTTATTTTTTTTCTTTTTCTAAAAGGTTGGAGTGGACATGGACCTTAGCCAAACCCTTATAATTTATGCTAGAAAAAATGTCTTAAATGGCTGCAAAGTACTTGGAAATAATGCCTATATAGGCTAGACCAATAAGGCCTCCACCGAGGCTTGAACTCCCGACGTCTCCCCTTGGCAGAGAAGTGGGCCGGTACCAGTGGAACTAGAGCTCCTGCTAGCACCAGAGGGCAGTAGGGCATGGGCATAATGTGAATTATAAGCTCATTTTCTAACTTACAAACCCATATTAGCTACATTGCTTGCACAGGATTAGAGAAAATCTGTGTCGGGTTACTTCTGACGCATAGGTAAACATGAAGTTGCAAATCCCAGACTAAATTATTGGCAGAGATCAAATTATAAGGAATACCTGGTACAGGATTAGACAAAATACCTGTGCTTAATTCCTGAATCAATTCCCCAAAATCGTATATGACTAGGAATGTCCACTAAACCCAACACCTCAGCTGGCTGCAAAAATGTGTTGGCAGAATTTTACAGTTTCAAATAATCATACAAACTTAAATACTTTTTCCCCTGCAGCAGTAATATCAGGTACATAACAATACAAAGATTTCTTTTTTACTACAAAACGTACTTGGCAAACCATTGCAAGAAACTTGTTTGCTTCGCCACATGCTGAAGCCATCTGGTCCATCACACCACATGGAGCTCCAACAACGCAATTCTCAACCTGTCAAATGGTATCATGAAGTAAAAATAATAGGACATAATACATAATTAGAATTCAGATATATTATGAAATGGAAAATATGATTTAAAAGGTCATTTGAGAGGTTACACCTTTTGGCATAGCAATGCAAGCTCCCTTGGACTGATTTTTAAGCCTGGGAAGCACATGCATTTACAGATTTCAGTTGTCCCATAAACTTTGATAAATCTATCTAAAAGTTGTTAGGCAAAAGATCCTGCATAATGGAAACTGTACTTTTTCACCTTCATACTTTGTTCTTCAACTGGATAACTACATATCTGTTAACTGAATAATAATGACTAACAGTACTTAGCATTTTCCTTTACTATGCAGCCACTGACTTCATTACTTAAACTTTAGTTGGCATATAATCTTCCATTGCACTTCGGTTTTAGAACTAAACCCTGAAAGCTAGGATTGATGTGGATCTTGATCGTTCTCCAATTTTAAAAAAATATCAGTATAGTAAAGGCAACAAGAAGTACCCTCTCATAACCAATTTATGTATTTGATCATTTCCTTTTTTTACCATCAATTTCACAAGGAAAGGTCCGGTTGAAACAACTCAAAATTAACGACCTTAACGTTGTAGCAAAATACAAGTTTCAATTGCTCCATTCAGAATTATATAACTGCACCGGTAGTCATTGTATGATTTTCTGTATGTATTATACATCTACGTAGCTCAATAAATCCCTCTGATAACCAATTTATGTATTTGATCATTTTCTTTTTTTACCATCAATTTCACAAGTGAAGGTCTGCTTGATACAACTCAAAATTAACGACCTTAACATAAGTAGCAAAATACAAGTTTCAGTTGTTCCATTCAGAATTATAGAACAACTGCACCCAGTTGTCATTGTATGATTTTCTGTATGTATTATACATCTCCGTAAACTTTACTCTCACTCTCACTCTCACTAAATCCCTCCTTCCAGTTTGGCAGTCATTGGCCGTTATCATTGTCATGAGTGTTGCACATGCATTTGACCCAAGGATATTTTCTTCTAATCTATTAATGGAAAGTAGAGGGACACGTGGTGCAGTATAAGGAATATTCATTATTAGTGCGAATCTAATTAAGAATAACAAGTATTATCCTAACCTTATTAATCTAATACAAAGCTTTTCTAGAGTTCAAAACTAATCAAATGTAGACTTAACAATTCTAACCTAATTATCCACACGATCTGCGTTTCCTTTTTCAAATGAACCACCACTCAACCATGGTCGACCAGCGCCATAGCCACCACCAAGACCACCAGATTTCAACCACTCCTCCCCATTATTGTGCCCACTATCAAATCAAGACTCTACCTATCCAACACCGCATCTCCTTAGTCATTCCTCAATTGATCACCAACCACCCAAACCTAGATCTTTTGCACCCGCTCCCTCTAATCCTCCCCTTATCCTCCACAACCCGCAACTCACAGATGCCAGCTCTCTCGCGCCTTCCACCATATCTGTAAAACCCAAGGCGTAAAGTGCGGACTCAAGTAAATCCAACCAATCTCACTGATGTCTCGTTAGCAGCGAGATATTTAAAAGGATCTTCACAGATTAAACCTCGACAACCAACCTCGACCTTCCCTCTCTTCTTCTTTCTCTGTCATTGCTAATATTTACGCTTCAAGTTTAACACATTTTTGTTTTTTATTGTTGTCATCCAAATCTTATTTCCTAAATTTATCTTATCAACTTACACCATTTTTTAACTCATTCTAGTAGATCCACAGAAACTACGATTTTTAGCGAGCAGAAGCAAGGACAGAAAGAAACAGGGTTGGGTGGAGAGAGGGAGGGAGGGAGACAGTGCTGGCCAGCTGGGTAAGGGGTCGGGTTGTGAAGAGGGAAAGTTTTGGGCTGTTTAGTAGGTTATTTTTGTTACTTGTAAATTGCAAAAGTCCTTGTATTCCAAACAAAGGACTAGACAAAAGTACCCCTGGGCCAAAGGCATGTGCAACGCACATGACAAAGATAACAGCCATTTGATGGCCAAACTAGATGAGGGATTTAGTGGAGCGAGATTAAAAGTATAGGGACATACAGTTCAGAGATAAATAGCACAATTCATCCTTATATATATATATATATATATATATATTATATATTTATTTATTTATGGACTTTTTCCACTTATATTGAAATTGATTGTAGTCCTCTCATCAAAGTTTATTCATTGATAAAAGTTACTTCATTTGAAATTTTGCTCGGTTTTTCTTTCAGAAATGCAAACAACAATGTTGGCATTACGGGGTTACAAAAGAACCTTTGTAAAACTATTACTGCCTCCGTCCCAAAACGAGTCTCAAAGTTGGGTCAACTTGACAGAACTTGGGATAATTATTTGATTTAGTCGTATTTTCAAAAATGATCGAACACCAAAATTATAATCCGTAATATTTTTAGTGTAGTTTTCAAATGTTATAATTGTATGGTCCAAATTACCCAAAAAGGATTGACCTCTGAAGAAGTGACTCACATTTTGGGACAAAAAAATTGACACTCATTTTGGGATGAAGGGAGTAGTATTTTATTCATATTTGAATCCATCATATGACAGATAACAGATAACCTAGGCCGCTAAACATCCATATTTTCAAACAAAGCCATGACCCCATCTGCATAGTCTCGTACTAAGTTAGTCAGGATAGTAAAACCTGCCGTTTCATAGCACGAAGTATAAGGTAAGCCATACTCATTCAATATTGTGCAAATAGAAACAGATGCAACATCAAAATTTTGAGTTGGTCATTTCTACAACACAAAGGTAACAAACAGCGGGCAGTTATCGTCAATTTAAGTATTTGAAGTTTGATAATCACCATAAGCAGCAGCTATAGCAGACATGCTAGCAACCTCCACAGAGGCAGAAGAAGATACACCTTTCCCTTCTGGAACAGCAGAAGAAACCTAAATTCAAAAAAGTAAGCATTAAAACAGATGAATAGCAAAATTAAACTCTGGAGATAGTTGTCTACCAAATGCTATTCATTACAATCATCTAACAAAGTTCTTTAATAAATAAACAATCATAAGTAAATAAATAAATATTTAAATGATAATCGAAGTTTGAATTTTCAAATCATGAGCAACTCCATCCAGAAGATTAAACAAAGATCTGCAAAGTAAACAATACTGCAGGATTACTCTAATCTGTTTATGAAAGGCAGAAATCTAGACAACAGAACTTGGTAGCTCTCCAGACAGAGACGAGCAAATATCATCACTTATACACGAAACACAAGGATTCTCAATAGGAGGGCGTGACTAAGCAAAGAGGGAAAGATAAGCAAATGAAAATCACGAAAACTGTTAAAGTATAACTACGCCATTAGGGTCGCAAGGTACGGATAACTTAGTAGAATACGAGATCTAAATGGACGAGTTTGGGTACAACTTGGGTAAAGAAGCTTTAGGTGGTTGAGGTCTGGTCACATTAGCCCCCTTTCCTCAGGTGCAGTTTGTTGGGCGCTTAAAGGGGGAGAGGAGTGATAATCATTTAGCAAGAATGAGAGAATGTACAAAGCAAGAGAGCAATACACCCACAAAGGTATACAAGAAACAACCTTAACTAAGAAAAAGGTAAGGAGAAAAACAAAATCACCTCTCTCTAGCACATACTCAAACCAAGAACTGATAGTTCTCTAAAAACTCTAAAAGTGCAGACCCAAGAGAGGAGAGGCGGAATTTCTATCCATTGGGAGAAAGCATGACCGTCTTATCCTTTTAATTCAGGAATCTTCTCCACACAAACACACACGCACACATGATAATAGCAAAAATCTGGAACCCTTGAAGAAAGACCTAGTGTGACAATGACACTAGAGTCCAAAGACAAATACCTCTGGTCAAGGGCGTTGGAATAGTTGTACGAAAGAAATCAAGCAACGCAACGACATCTTATGTTCCCTGTCGTTAAGGTCTTATAAAAGTGTAGGTTCCACTAGTGGAACCACCCTCATGAACCAAAAGTATCAATGGTGAGCACTGTAAAAGGAGAATAATCTGAATAACCGGGAAAAGAAATTGCAAGTGAAGTATTCCTACCCAATAATCTTTCCACCTGAAAACCATCCCAGACAACAGTACAAACATGATGAAAGAAAAGATGATCGAACTGGTGGATAATTTCACTTGACTTCAAAGAATAGACTATGATTTTACCTTATGAGTTCATTGTAGTTCCCTAGGCATTCCTTCATCCGGACATTGGGAGCATTGATGGTTTAAATTGGCTGGAGGATGACACTAAAGATCTTATCTTTGAGGCGGATATAGGATAGTGTTAGTGTTATTTTTATTTTCAAGATAAAAGAAGAATTATTAGAATTGAGAGAAGACACAAATAAGGCGAACCTGAGCTAAAAGCAAAACAAGACAAACAGAAAACAGAAAGAAAAAAAAAACAAAGAAGATAGAAAACTAGCAGGGAGTTGATTTCTGACCCCTAAGCGAATCTGCTTTAGACAAACCAGAAAAGCCTGCAAGCTCCTTGCCTGGCTTCTCTTTGAAAGGAAATATTTCAACATAGTAACGCAGAAGGCAACACATGACCTCTAACGAGCTGAGAATTCCGCTCCATCCAAATATATTCCAAGGAAAATGAACACATCACACCTCCAAAAAATTGTAGCATCCTTCATATGCACGACCAAAGCTCAAATGCCTGCGCATGCAGAAATCCTGAAGCATACAGTGATACTATATTCACCTTACACAGCAAACAGAGTACATCAAAGATGCAATGTCGCACGGAAATGCAGAAATAGATGCTCAAGGGTCTCACTGCAACCCATACACATAACACACATCCTAGGATATAGCCTTGTGCAGGCTTCACCGTTGCCTCATCATTGGTATTCGCCGCTGAGAACCACAGACCAATCAAAGACTTTATAAGGAACCTTGGGCTTCCAAATAAAGTTGTAAAGAGGAAAGTCTATCTGTAGTTGAGGACGACGAAGAAGCTTCTGAATGACTAGGCATAAAAGAAACCAGAGGACTCTGGAAATGGGCTTCAACGGTCAAGGTGATCGGAAGGGTGGAACGTAGAAAGCCAATTAAGCAAGTTGGCAGCAGAAATGGATTCTCTTATCATTTATATTCCTTCTGAAGTGGAGATTTCAAGAGAACCCCCCCCCCCCCACCCTAACTATGAAAATGGAAATGGGAGCCTCGTGAACAACAAAAAGCCGAAAAAGATGATATAGTCATATAGATAATTTAAAAGGAAAAGCCCCTTATCCAATTATCTCCCAAAATCAAACCATATCCCCAAGGCGAACCACAAAGCGGATATGAGGCCAAAAAAAGATTATAACAGTTGTGTATAAACTTCCATGGGCTTGCATGATTGAGGGAAGGGCAATGAGGCCAAAAAAAGATTACAACGGCGGTGCATATGGAGGATAGTAATTCAGAAACCTTTAGCGATCAGTCAAGTCTTGGTCTCTTCTTTGGGGTAGAGTGTTTGTGTCGTCTGTATGGGCTTTAGCTATGGCGGCATGTTGAAGCCTTCCCATATAGAAGATTCAATGGGATTGAACTGCTTTAATTTCTAAGTATTTTAGAGGTCTGTCTTTCGTACTTTGCTTTTACTGGATGGACTTTCGTTTCTCCCACCGCAGTTTTCCATCTAATAATCTATTCTTCTTTTCCTATCAAAGAAAATATATTCTAGACTACTTTCAGATGTACTACTGCTCATATATAATTGACTTTGCAAGCTTGGGAATTAAACATAATAACAACCAAGAAATTCTTAAAACAGGGATTCATGCATACCAGCATGCTGATGCTGCTATCAAAGCGTACATCCAATTCTTTCATTAAAACCAAAATTGTGCCAGCAACATACGCAGCCCACCTGAAACAGAAAAAATCTTAGAGCAGCAAAAGAAATCAATACTCAAATCTGAGTAGCAGAAACAGAAGATCAAAACACCTTTGAGATGGATCTTTGGCAAAGTACTCCTTTGCTTTTTCATATGACACTGGTTGCCCACCATCCATAAAATCTGAAATGTCCATATCAAATGTTGGAGCACGATTGCTTAGCTCTGACCCATACGACACCTGATATGACAAGCCCGGCAGAACAATGATGTAACAGTGGAAAAAGAAAAAGTAATGCAGCTTAACACATATCTCTAATATGCTCAAAACTGCAAATAAAGCTAAAATGTAAATCGCTTGTTGTTTAGCATTATGATGCTCCATCAATAGCATTACAGCACATACTGATTTTGCTGAATTAACATACTTGCGGTTAACTATAAATTGAATTCAAGAAACATTCTCACACCTCTCTTCAGATCAATTTTTTTTAAGTATATACATAATACAAGGACAACACAACATTGACAGAGAACTAATACATACAATTTGCAGCACAGGTGTCGGTCCTTGTCCTTTGGCATCCTGGCGAGCCTGGCCATGCTTCCAGAGCCTATGTTTATTTGGATCATTCTTTTGCACAGCAACATGGCAAGCTTCTCTAATAGGCATCTGCAATTATGTTCAAATTCCCCAGAGAGAGAGAGATTGCATCAAATCTGTAGTACGTCGTAATATTTTGAAGCCATTGCAAAATATATTTCGACAGTAGCTGAAAGGAAGCTGAAATTGAAAATGGGAGCGACAAAATGACACGTTCTGACAAAACTCACGGAAAATGGCCCCAACGAAGATTGAAAAAAGACATAAATTGATCTGATTAAGCAGATAGAAAGATATGAGAGAAAGATTGACCTGCAAAACAAGGCTCCCAGAGTAGTCTGCGATTCCACCCACAACATCCAGCCTTCCAGGTGCCCTTGCAACAAAAATGTCTTCCTGTGTGAGTTAAATTAAAAAGTATAAGAGCCTCAAAGACTAAAATGTAAAACAAGCCAATAATACGGATTCAGATTAGTTCAGATGCAAAGCTTAACAAGGATAGAATCCCAATATACCGAGAAAGCGGGGTGAAAATACGGGCAGCCAAAATGTCTCAATGAACACACAAAGAGTTGCGTGTAATGATCACATTCTGTAAATATCTCACAAGTTTTTCCTAATTTTCATGCAATCATAATATTGCTCGACAGTTGGACATGTTCATAGTTCTCTAAAGAAAGGAAAATGGAACTGTCTACTAGCATAACACAGTTTTAAGGTCAATTATCTAAAGAGTAACTAGAATCAATTACTAACTTCTATGTGAAAATATCTGTGAGCAACACACTGAATGATAAATTAGAGGAATTTTGTAGTTCATAGATAAATAATCAATAGTAAAAGACAAAGAATGAAGATTGCTTTACATGCCCTCTCCTTCAAGTTAAACATCAGCCTACTACCACCCACAGTAAGCTATAAAAGTTGGTTAATTCAAATTAAGTGGTAAGAAGCAAATTACTACTAGTAAAAAGCAAAAAAGACCTCCCAATTGAAGAGACCAGCGGCAGCAATTCGTTCCCGAATCTGACGCTTCTCAGTATTTTTACCAGAATCATATTCAGTATCTAGTTCTGCCAAGCTCTGCAAGAAACTAACAGTATCTGAAAGACCCAAATGATCTCCATGAAGAATCTCAATGTCCCTAGAAGAAAAAACCAAGAATAAATCATAGAGTAATATAGATTACACACAAATGAAAGAGAAAAACAAAACACTAAAGTTTATAGCATTAGTTTTAATACAGTTATTATCAACTGGAGGGGAAAAGAAATACACACGAGCTCGTGTGGAAGCCATCCTCATTTATTTCAGCTGTTGCTGACCCAGTACGAAGACCAAGTTCATTTTCAGCATTAGAGTACCAATCCGGAATAGAGATATCTCTTCCAGGAACTCTTTGCAATTGATAACCAAGAACTATGGCATCACGCAGTCTTCTTGCCCCACTAAGCTAAACATAGAACAGGAATTTGAAATCAAAACTATCCAGGAAAGAAAACTTCGATGTCAATAAGAAAGTCAAAACCAAACAATCAGGGCAAACAACCATATGCACATTCTCATAAATTTCACATTGATATATGATTGTTGAAACTTTGGACCAGGTATACACTACGGCCCAGCATAGAGAGGGGGTGGTCATCTGATGTTTGTTTGCATTCTTCTTCTGAATGTTCCATGAGGAACATATGGTGGACACTCTGGGGCTATGTTACATGGACCCGTCACTTTTGCCAAAGTACCCGTGTCCGACATGACATGACATGGGCGTGGTTGTGGCTGTTTTACTCTATATTTGGTGTAAAATTTTATAATTTTGGAGGATCCGACACTTGGATCCGCACCCGTGTTGGATCCTTGTAGCCGAGTCCAATTAACATAGCTCAGGGGAACTTTCATGAAAGACACATTAGAGGGTTCTTGGTCTATCTCCATCCAAGAGTCTAGTGTTAAGTTTGATATATATTGTTGGGCTTTAGATGAATATTAACTTACATCTACGCTGGAGTTGGTGGACACTACAGTAAGTCGATTTGGATCATGGAGTGAAGTTTCAACTCAACAGGGAGATAGACTGTAGGCTTCATCGATTAAGTGCTTCCCGGTCATTTGCTCATTCAACAGAGAGCAGGCAAAAGGATATTCAACAATCAAGCTTAACATATCAATTGGTTTAAAAATGAGTGGTCTTTTTGGCTTCTTTTTGACGGAGTTTTTGGGGTCAGATGGAGGAGGTGCACTTTCAAGAACATGCATGCCTTGAGGACAGGCTCTCTTTTTTCTTCTTTTATTTTTTCTTTTACTTTAGCTCTTTTTGCATTTGATAAACTAACAGATTTCTTTTGAAAGTTTTTTATTTATATCCTCTCTGCACTTTTGAGCTAGCATTTTACCCTTTACATTCTTCTCTAACTTGAGTAATATGTCGACTTGCACTAAACCTGCTTTGTCAACATCTCAGCTTCCTTTCTCACAGACTAAACACTCTAATCTAAGCACAGACATATGAAAAGGGTGGAAGGAAACCAATGAAAAACCCAAATGATATCGAGTATTAACAATCGTTCATTGTTAAGTCATCAGTTGTTAATTGTCTCCATCATAACTTGCTTCCTAGCACACAGAAACAATATAGTGTAGAGTCCCCAAACCAACCACAGATTTTCATTGTTAAGAAATTAATGGATAAGTTACTACTGGTGGAAAAGTATGCATGAGATTGTGTCCCTGTATTCGTTTAACCAAGGGCGAGCATTAATCAGAGAGATAGGGACATTGGTATCTGTAACTTTGCGTACCTTATCTGCTGCATAGTTCTTTCCAATAGCGGTGTCCTGTAAAATCCGGGCTGCAACCTGAAAATCACAAAAAGCATTGACGAACTTACAGGCAAAAAAGAACATTATGTCGACCTATGATTGTATAAGCTCTGTATCAGACCAGTTCTTTCAAAGTTCAACAAGGACGGGACAACGACTTGGTGTTTACACTAAATCCAGTAAGATATGCAATAGAAATTCTGATGGAAAAGAACAAAATCCTTCTTAACAGCATCATCAAGGTATCAGTGAGCACTATCATCTACAGATAAGGACAAACTTTCTTGAAATCATTGTTTCTTTATCTGTAGATAACTCAGTGAATGAAATGCATAGCTTCTTCTTACAATATTTTACTTGGTTCAGTTGTGGCAGTGTATTAAATTGTTTCCGGGTACTTTTGTATTTTTCAAGCTGATATACTCCAACATTCATTCTTTTATAACCAGTGTGATGACAGTAATGCATTAGACTATCAGAATTTCTAGCCTCGGGATAAAAGATGAGCTCAAGAACCCAGAGTCACTTGTGACCTCATGTTTCTCTCTATCTAGAGTTTCTTTATCTACCAAAAAAAATTATTGGACTATATTATTACCAGTTTTTAGAGATTACACCATTTTAAATTTCTAATTGTTTAATCACACATGAATGTGAATGAGGAACCTACTATCTTGGTGCAGTCGAATACCTTAAATGTTGGAAATAAGGGCTGCGACACACTCATGCTAAATTCTTTACCTCCCTCTTATAAGCATATGGTTACTACCACGACATAAGGTAGGGATTAAATAGAATTTAAAAAAGTTATTCACTGCCTCACTTTTGTCTATTGAGTTAGGAGGAAAACCTAGAGGAGTATCGAGTTCAAAGAGTGAGACAACTTCCAAAAATAAGTAGTGGCATTGTCAAGAAATGGGTAAGAAAACAGATATTACACGAAATTTGGAAGTGAATTAAAGAAAGATAACTCCTATGTCAACACACACCACATAGACACAAATATCGATATACATAAGCCCACGCACACAGACAAAGACCTATCTCCAGGTACATAGTGCAAGCAAGGTTACTGGTTATTTGCCTTCTTTGTAGCCAATTGCGAAACATCAAGCTTTAGAATGACTAGCAATATTATTTTATTGTTGCTCTCATTTTGAACATTTATGAATAATGCTTGTACAGTTGTACCTAATACATCACTCTCTTCCATATGAAATCAACAGTTGGTTATAACAATTACAAACCATTATAATTTAACTTAAACTGTAGTGACCCGAATCAGAAGGATTTTGCATTTATATTATTAATTGCATCTCATATGCATTTCATTTTAATTATTAGATATGCATTTTA
>JAOWAN010000005.1:14808353-14830011 GCA_028566635.1 Lobelia cardinalis
GCGCATCGTAAGTTGTGTTATCGTTGCGTCACTCCCCGGGAAACGTGACGTCACGGGACTCGGGGCGCGACAGAGTGTAAGTAAAAGAAAAGAAAAACCAGAGTAGTCTTTCAGTTTAGAGTGTTATATGAGATGTCGTATGTTCTAGAATTAATATGTTAATCGCTTCCGCGCATCGTAAGTTGTGTTATCGTTGCGTCACTCCCCGGGAAACGTGACGTCACGGGACTCGGGGCGCGACATAAACTTCACAATCTCTATGATAGTATCTTAATCAAGAAGCTGCAAGATTACGATATGTAAAATTCAGATGCGGATGGTAATACCTCACCACCATTAATACCTCCCTCGTAACTGGGTTTCAAACTAGTTGCACGTTCAAGATATGGTCTCCAGTGGCCAGTGAGTAGATCCCTCCTTATCATCTCAACACCACCTTGATAGTACTGTTTAACAGTTTGTCATACTATTCACTTAATATTTTTAGCAACCAAACAAAAGAATATAATAACAGAAACAAGTGGTACCTCAAGCATATTTCTCAAGAATGGCTCTTCATTAAAATAATCTCTACGCACAAAGACAAATGGTAATTTGTATGCCAAAGCTTCACTAACAGTACCATATCCAATTTTTCCTGAAACAATGAATGCCTAATCAGCAGCCAGCAAGGTTACTTTATCATCCACTAAAACGTCCACCAAAGGCAAACAATGTTTCTCACTGACCAAGCATACAGTCACATGCTGCTATGACATCAGGAGTATAGATATCTTTGGCCAGCTTTATGAAATTTGGAGGAAGTTCCTGGTGTTCAGACGCGCCACATACCTGATATCAACAGAATTTTAATCTTTGTCCTACGAATCCTCACGAATAACAAAATAGTATTGAGCATGTGCACAAAGAAATTATACCAGGCAAATCCAACCAGAAGGTAAATACTCCTCCTTTAACTTCCAACCTGCTGGCTGCAAATAGTAATGGCGGTATGCAGTATTAGAAATTTAGAACTAAATCAGGTGATAACATACTTGTATCCACGCAGAATCTTGCACAAAGTGCACTTAAATAAAGATATAGTTAAATACTTAAATAAAGATGGAGAAAGTAAGAAGCCATAAAGTATGTCAACAAGATAAAGATTTGATTTGTAATTATACAAAAGTTGTAAAAAATAATTTTACATAAATATGTGTTCCTACATAAAGATTATAATTGCCAGGAAAGAAAAAATAAGAGAATAGTCCCATATAATCATGGTACATTATTAATTTAAGTATGCCAAATATGACATACAATAGCCAATCAAGGTAAGAAAATACCGTAGCAAAAAGTTACTGGTCATGAAATGAAGATATCCTCCATCCAACATATAGTACCAAATAAACGAAATAGATGTTGCTAAATTGAAAAAAAAAAAACGAATGCAGCTGATGTGTACTTGTCTGATTTCCATATTATTGATAAAACTGTAGAAAGATTCTGGTGCACGGACCATGCCATCGGTCTGTACAGCATTACTCAAAGGAGTATTCCAACCAAACCATGAATGATATAACACAGGTTAGTGCACATAATGGGAACCATCCTTACACAGAACTCTAATTATATGGTGTGAGACTGCTAAGCAACAAAGCTTGTTTTTGCAGATGGTGCATCAACAGACATTTAAGCTACCGTGGAGCTAATCTTATGCCTACCAGTAGAGTGTTGTATCCAGCATACTTCAGGCTTAAATCTCACGAACGAGCGCAAACTACTTACAAAAAATTTTAATCCTTAAGATTACAATTTAAAATCCAGGTAATTTTAAACATGCAGCATCTATAAGCGATTTTGAATGGAAGGCCTGATATATTTGTTATATGTTAATACAAAGAAATTTTTATAACTGAAGATTAAAATTTGAAGACGACCAAAGCATAAAGTAAACACACATATCTATATCAATCACAGTCAAAGAACAGAGAGACAGAGACAGCGAGCAAGAGGGAGGGGGAGGGGGAGAGAGAGAGAGAGAGAGAGAGAGAGAGAGAGAGTGAACCGCCATTATCTAAGCTTTTTACAGAAAATATGGAAACATAGTAAACACATTCTAGAGAAATCATTGGAAAGTACAAAGGTATTCAACTCACTTGTCCACCAAAATTGAGAATAACGAGTTTCATATCATCTCCAATTCCAAGTTCCCTTCTCACCTAAGTAGGAAAGAAACAATCAGATCGAAAACCTTAGCCAAGATAGAATAAGATATTACCATATGACAAAAAGAAAATTAAATTTATGCTTCCTACCTCCTTGCGAGATCTGTGCAACCTTCTCACAACCAGAGGTACATCAATCACGTCACGGAAAGCAGGCACTGCATGTTAAGTATACAATTGATAGGAAATTCTGTGATTTCATTTTAAGAAACTTGAGAAAATAGATTGAAACTGAGAGTTGCGGAATGCATCAAAGCGACATACTTGGGCAGTATCCAGGGAGGCGGATCAGGAATTCACAGTGTGAATAATCCTCAGCAATCTGAATGACATGTTGAAAATAGAAAACTATTACTTTACTAATGAATTCTCTCCAAGACAATTAGAAATCCCATGAAGGGAAACATTGAAAAAAAAAACAGCCTCCTGAACAGTTTGCCATGTGAAATGAATTAAATTGCATATCAATGGTCCATATATACCATTAAACATATCGAATAACTTGATGCTTATGATCACCCAACACAACCCCGAGGATCAATGGCCAACAAGGATAAAGGGATAATTCCAATGACGATCCCCCTCGAGAACACCCATGAACCCCCACCAATAAGTACCAAAAGATAAGTAGAGAGCTAGAAATGGCTTTCCAGCGGTATCTCAAAAGTGGAGATGTACGGCCCACATAAAGAGCAGAGAGAGAGATGTAAAGAGACTCTACCAGAGTATGTATGTTGAGTTCATATGCTAACAAACAGAGTTTCCCCCTTGCTCATCACGAGGGGACATCATTATTTATGGTTAATAGAAGACATACTTCGTTTATGAGAAGAATCGCTTGATTAATTGGTAAGGTTCCCAGGAACATGGATAACCCAGTTGTCTTTTCCTTCCTACTTAGTGTATCTCCTTCCTCCATAACTAGGTAGTACCACGACCAACCGCACAATCACCTTGTATGGGTTGTTCTAGATTAATCAAAGGTATCAACTTCGAGCCCCGGGGACGCAGCTCCATAAAAAATTGGTATTGAGAGTTTTGCCATCCTTGTGGTCCTACCGGATCGAAACTAGATAAGTCGACCCCCAATGAGGTGACCTGACGCATGGTTAAGACCACAAAAGCCTAGGTAGTACCATAGACTAAGAGTATTGTCAACTACTTATAAGAAACATATAGGTTCACTTAAGAGTGCCACAAACCAGGATCCTCTAAGTGACCCTTACCTTTATTTGACAGATAGAGAAGCTAAGGGTTCCCTCACTCCAAAATCAATTATTTCCTTTAAGTTTAGATGTTCCGTTAAAAATACTTGCCAAAATACTTTCTGATAATTTTTTGGATACGAAAAAGTTTTATTACATTGCCCCTCCCAATGCGAACTTTAGGTCTCCCACAATTTTCTTTGTAACCACACAAGTTTTGAAATTTTTAGAACAAGCCAACCTTTCTACACCAAGGTATACTACGTCCCTTAGTCGATCGTTGTTTGTAACCAAGGCTGGAACCTGCTAAGGTAAAATAATTTTATTCTTTTAACAGCAAAAGAAGCTTTTATTAAATGTGAGGACCCCGATTCATATCTATACTAACAATCCACTATAATAACACCATGAAACCTCGAGTAATTACAAATATCCCTCTAATCACTCTCCATATCCAAGAGGCTTTATACCCCTCGACGCACCACCAACCTTAGCCCACAGGAAAGACGTTACTCGAACTCACAAGAAATTTAAGGGTCAATGCAGGTACTCGAATATTGGCACTGTTCTCGATGTGAACACAAGAACCTTGCAATACTTGAGGCCACCGATACTTTCAACTTCAGAAGGTCATTCATGAACTGAAGAGTACCCCCATCTCCAGGAGTTAGGGTCATGATTAACAGTATAAAAGGTTGTGTGGTCTTCAGCCATGCGATAGGTTGGGGGTAAATGGCCGGCGTGGCTCATATCATTTGGTCTGTCACCACAGTTAATAAATTAACTACTATTTAAACACGATTAATGCCTATGCTTGTCATATAACTAACACTTTATCATTGGGAGCAGCCACAACCTCTTGATGCCGATCGGAATGTGCAGGTGGAGCTTTAGTAAAACAAGATTAAATGTAAAATTAGAAGCCCATATACCCCTTAAACTATGGAGTGGCTGGACATAAGATATAATAAGAGAAAATTGTTCTTACATAGTTTGCATAAATACTGCACAGTTATGAAGAGTGAGAATGCTTTAGATGCAGGAAGACTTAGACTTTCAGCAAGAAGATGATTACGGAGCATATTATTGCCTTTGATTTAAGATCAATTACTGCCAATAGAGAATTGAATGGCCTAAACTTATTTATGTAGTTAAAAATTTGGTACGCGGAAAGGTCGGACTTGGAGAAATGGCAAGTGCCCTTGCAAACCAGTGCCTTTGGCGCGGGTTCGAGTTCTGGAATTAGCCAATCCAATATGACGGTAAGGCTACCTACATCTCACCTTCACCATGCCCAGTGTGAGTTGGAGCCTTGTACACATGTTTCACCTTTTAAAGATTGATACAAGGCTTGCTGAGTTGAGTTGAGTTATGTAAATCCAGATAAAGCAGAATTATTCACTGACATTAATATTTTACTGCCTTCATCATTCAACTAGTGCAACTTTTGAAACAATCACTGGGTTTCAGCAAGTATATCAAATCGTATGGATCACTTGAACCTAAAAGAGACGCTTATTCGGAATAGGTTAAAATCTAAAAGGCAAAAGCTCATATTTTTTTATTTTCTTTTTAAAGGTGGGATGGGACGTAGACTTTACCATGCCCTGTGTGAGTTGGAGCCTTGTACACATGTTTCACCTTTTAAAGATTGATACAAGGCTTGCTGAGTTTAGTTGAGTTACGTAAAATCCAGATAAATCAGAATTATCCACTGACATTAATATTTTACTACCTTCATCATTCAACTAGTGTAACTTTTGAAACAATCACTGGGTCTCAGCAAGTATATCAAATCATATGGATCACTTGAACCTAAAAGAGAAGCTTATTCGGAATAGGCTAGAATCTAAAAGGCAAAAGCTCATATTTTTTTATTTTCTTTTTAAAGGTGGGAGGGGACGTAGACCTTACCCCAACCTTATGATTTATTACAGAGGTAGAGCTTTAAAGGTTAACATGTAAAGATTAACAATAGTGCTTTTCTCGAGTGTTGAACACTTGACCTCTCCCTCGGGAAAAGTGAATTTGCATCAGTGGAGCTAAAAGATCATTTAGAATCAAGTTAATTACAAATTTCAAACTTTGCGTGACGTCAAACTTTGGCAAATTAGCCAATATTAAAATGCATTTAACCCCATGAGCCTCAGATTTAACAACTTACAATATATATATATATATATATATATATATATATATATAGACAAAACACACACACACATACATACATATGCATCTTAACCAGATATAGACACTTCAACTCTATACAGTAAATAAACTTAAGGCCACACTAAATCAAAGATAAGCAAATACGATAATATCAGTAAAAACCATCACCTGCCAAACTATTGACCTATGATGATATCCTGCAGCCATCACATATTCTGCGTAGATGAAATCCCAACTGCAACAAATAAAGATAAGAATGTATGAAAATCAGTAAAATGTTAAGCAATTGGTAAATGTCATATCAGCAGCTATTCTAAAAACACAGAGAGGACACAGATATTATGCATGTTTAGAACTCCCTTCACAATCTGCATTCAGAGGAGGAAATAGGAAATACAAAGAATAGGAATAGAGCACATCATCACCGTTAAAATTGGCCAGTGTAAAACAGTAAAATGTGAACCTAAAACTGGCAAAATCAAAGTTTGGATTTTTTTTTTAATCTCTTTATTTTTGATAAAATAAGAGTTTATTAGAAGGAATAGAATGTACAGAAAAGGAGAGTAAGTTGTACTCCTAAAGAGAAAAAAGAAGAAAAAGAAAAGGAACACCAAAATGAAAGCCCAACATTCGAATTTTAAGTTTAGGAAAAATAACTAACACACAAGCTTAAAAAATTGGATAACTTATAGCATTCACAACACATTACAGGGTAATCATAGTCTGAAGTCACACTAACAGGTATATCTCAACAAATATATATATGACTATATGAGTTCTATAATTAAAAAGTGAAGTTTCTATTCTTGATTGAGAATCATAATATGAGAATCAATGGCTTGAATAAGAATAGGGAGAATCGTTTACAATTCTTCCCAAGAAAGAGTAAATTGAAGACAGAAACTGATACGTGCATATATTCTATATAGATATTACATATATACACACATACATACGCGTTTGTGTTCTTTTTATATATATATTATTGAGAGAGAGAGAGAGAGAGAGAGAGAGAGAGAGAGAGAGAGAGAGAGAAATTCCACACTTTATGAATTTTTCATTTTCTTTTATCTCTTCCATTCAAGAAATTGGAGGTTATGTTTCAACTAGAAAAGTGCTTGTGATAAGCAAAATATTTGTTGTGCAGTATTCCTATGTGAGATTATTTGATGAACGAAAGAGAACCATATAAGCAAGGAAAGGGAAGTGAAATTGAGTTACCTGAAGTTAGTAACACAAACTGAGCGAATACCAGCATCAGCTGCTGCACGGCAAGCAACTGGAACAACATCTGAGACCTGTTTCCATCAAGCATACATAAACACCATGTAATTTGTACCATCATTGTAGTGGAAAGATAGCAAACGTAATTATCATGTTCGAACCATCATTGTAGTGGCAAGACGGTCATGTAGGTGAGTACATGTGCAAAGTCTGAGCAATTATTGTAGTGGTATAATAAGACTATCGTAATTGAATACAAACAGTGAAGAAGAAGTAATTTGGGTTCCACTCTTTATCTGAGACATTTTCAGATGTCAACCCTTCACGAAGCGATGATGCCCCCTCTCCTTTTTATGTTATCATTCAAGAAGAGAGTAGTACCTCTTGGGATTTTCACTTTTTCAAATTCGAAAAGGATAGACAATTGTTTGATCTTGTAAGCCTTCTTAATTATCACTAATATTTCATCATATGAGAGACCACACGGAAAATTGGGATCTTTAGGCTCTTTACCCAAGGAAAATATTCTTCTAGCTCCTTCATATAACTTGTATCATCCATTCTGGGGTCCCATCTATGTTTCTCTCGTGGCGGATTCATTTGGAATACAAGCGCTTTTGTTTGTACTCCAGTATATGATGACATAACATTAGCGACTTGTTGCATGCTAGTAAGTCATAAGGCTATTCATCTTGACAGCTGTAAACTTTAGATCCAAAATGGCAATCACATGACCACCTTTTGCATCATAGTTCTTGACTTCTTTCACTTGGATGGGTGGTCACGGTTGTCTGGGGTTCAGGAGGAGTGTTTACTTAACAACCCCAAACCCGTATTATGTATATGCTCTTTGTCTATCAAGGCTGTGGCAAATAGGAAGATGATATATTACAAATGTATGTGCTGTGGAGCGTTTGGAGAGAGTGGAACTCTAAGCTTTCAGGTATCCAAGCACGGAAATTCACCCCCCCCTGCCTCTTTCCGCTTGGCCCACTTCCCCTATACACTTACATACTATATAAAGGTATGCTTGCTTCTCAAGATTTGACCAGATAAAGATAAGATTTTATGAAGGTATAGTTTGTGTTGTGGACAGTTTGGAGAGAGCAGAATTCCAGTGTTTTACTGATTGGCCTTTACTTTTGCACAAGTTGAAGGATAGGGTGATTTATATGGCCTCTATATAAGTTTCTGTGATTAGCTCCTTGACTCTACTCCGAGATTGGAATGTTAATTTAGGCTGATGTTTTGTGTGGGTTTCTTCACTGTACATAAATATATATATATATATTGTTTCGTTAGCGCTGTTAGTTTGTATGTACGCCGTTCTCTCTAAACGTTAAAACTGTTTTAACCAATAAAATGAACAGTAATGACTGCAAGAGAAATTCACAGATACAAGAACCATATACATATGTACACATTACACAAGAGAAAGAGAATTCACAAATTAAGTAACAAAACAAATAAACACAATCTCACCACTAAGTCTGCCTTGATGGAGTTCAGCCACTCGACTTCCGTTTCCAAAATTGAAGCACGAGGCACTACAGCTGTCTCTGAATACTAAATTAAGTGGCAAAAGATAAATTTGGGAACTGAAAGACAAGGAAATCAATAGAAGCAGGCATACACAGACACATATACAGATACAACTATATATATACATATGTTTGTACATGTACATGTATATTCTAAGCCCTCAAGTTGACAGTACTTAATGGGAATGTGAATCACGAAATCTGATAAGAAAAGCAAAGTAGTTTCCTTGAAAAACTGAGATCTTGCCGAAGCTTTTATCAGCATCAATGAACGGACATATTTTCAGTGTAGACTTAAAGAAAGTAAATCCCTTCTGTCTCCAAGCACATTATACCTTCTCCAAGGATGCAAGACGATCCACCGTCAAAGCATCTGCTTGAACAGCTCCACAGTCTAGCAGAACCTGTAACACAATAGTTCTTCATGTGTTAACACATTCATACAGATATTAATCAAGTGTTTTCCCAGTGAGCTTCTCAATCTACCTTACGAAGGAAGAGTCGAGGAGATTGTATTTCAGATGTAAATACAAAGTCAGGTGCAGCTGTGACAACGTGAACATCATGGCCCGCAAGAATGAGGTTTCGAACAACCTATGCATCACCAAAAAAAAAAAACAAAAAAAAAAAAAAACAGAACCAAATAATCAGATAATACCCAAGCAATATAATATGAGAAATGAATCTATATACATTTTAGGGTTCGTATAATTGCTCTCATCAGTGCTACAATACAATAACAACACTGACTCAACATACCGAGTAATACTCCATTCTTTTGGCTCAAAGAATCTTTCTCTGAAGGTTAAGCTTATACTTCCTATGAAGTTCTAATAGATGCCCTAATGTTATGTCATAATAGCAGGATAGGAAACATTTTTTTTCCTACATTCACTCAAAAAGTTTACATAGACAAGTCAAAGCTTAAGGATATATCGTAATCCCCATGCATTTGGCATATAACAATATTCTACCACAGCGTTTCATTATCTACCCTGATTTTTAACATCAATATTATTCAATAACATTTCCTATCAAACAATTATCATTTTCAACTAAGAAAGTGTATATTGTAATTAATTATATTTTCAGAACATTCTATTCTAGTTAATTAACTAATACAGGTTTATCAACGTCCCTGGCAACTCTCTGTTGCTAGCAATGGACTAGATGCTATGTTTCAGAAGATTAAAGCTCATCTTTTCATAAGCAGGATTCATAAAGAACTTTCGTGCTTAAATTTTAAGGGATCTAATACCACCTCTAAAAAATGAATTAAATAAAAAAAAAACTTACTTTCCATATTAATGTCTCAATAACAGAGTATAACTCAACTTATCCATAGTCCAAATCATTTGGGGTCTGCTAATGAATCCTTTCCCACTATCCAAAAATTAAGGTTAGGATTTCCGTTAATTTTTCTAATTTTACATGATAGTTCTCATACGTAACAAATTGAAATTAAAAAGAAGGGAAAAAAAAGTGTGCTAAAAAGAAATATAAATTTTTTATGCTTCTTTTAAATGGAACCTTCATTCAATATAGATGTCAGTATCAACCCTCTCTGATCACTGCGGTAGCCATGCACTTTCAAAAGAAGCAAAAAAGAAAATTTCATCCTTTAATAATAATAAATCAATGGTGTTTCGAGCATAGAGTTTTATCCATGTCACCCAATTCATTATATTTACATACTCCCTCCAACTCAGAATGTTTTTTGGAAGGTCAACCTAAGATACAATCAAACTATTATTTAAAATATATTTATTGTATTGTGGGTTCTGAAATTTCAATCTTTATAAGCAATTTACATAAACTCTTTGCGATAGCAAGTCAGAAAAGATAGGTCAAATCAAAGTTTAATTACGTTGACCAAAGAAAAGTCAAAACAAGATACTCATTTTGGCACCGAGGGACTCTAATTTCATTTCACTCAACTCCCAAGAACATTATTACAAGCACAAGAAGACGGAAAAAAATTAATAATAATAATACTTCCAAAAAAAAAAATAGCTGCAAGAGCCCAGAAAGCAAGTCTGTCTAACTATTCAGACTTGAAAAAGGAAATTGACATGTTGACACAAAATGATCATAACTCAAAGCATAAAAAGATAATCAACCAAGGTGATCATTATCATAAAACAAAACTTAAAATACATTTATGGGTTTTTTACAGTGATCATATCCAAAAGGGGGCAGCAATTAGAAAGAACCCTTAAACGGGGTAAAAGTGAAGTCAACAAAGTGGTCAGAGAGAAAAGTGATCATCAGTGTACCTCAACCACACGGGTGGCATGGCCAAAGCCATGGCCGGTGACATAGTAAGCGAAAACCAGATGGTTTCTTGACCCAGATACTTGATCAATCTCTCCTTCTTCTATCCTCATCCCCCCTCTCTCTCTCTCCCTCCTTTTTCAATTTCCGTCTCCTCTCAATTCCAGTGTGTGTGTGTGTGTGTGTTGCAAGCAGGACTTAGTAGGGACCAGTACGGAGGAGCTAGGGACTCGGAGGAGTTTGTTGCTGATGCTGACGTTATTCTAATGTGTCACTCTTATCTTTAAATTAAATTCTTGTTACTACTTTCCTTTTAGTTTGTTCGATCAAAATCACATGTATCCACTATTCCATACCTTCCATAACTATGAAAATTATACGGAGAAATTAGGCACTTTTAATAATAAATATTATTTTAGATTATTATAATACATTTACTTATGAAATATATGAATTTATATAATTATTAATTTGGATGTTTTTCTAATTCCTTCTACTGATTCTACATATTCAAAATTTTATATTTTTCATAATTTTTGTGACAAAATAGATTTACGTTCTCCTTCCTTATAATTTGAAGATCGATATTTTTTGCAATTGCAGTTCTATATTAAACATCAATATTACACATAATAAACATCACGAGTACATTAAATGAACATCAATACTACACATAATAAACATTTAATTAATAAATGAATATGAAAAAAATTACTTAATGAACATGAAAAAAAAACACCTAATGAATATGAAAATACACCTAATAAAAAAGTTATGAATAAGTGAATATGAAAAGTACACTTATTGAACAAGTGAACATTAATAATATATCAAATAAACATAAATAATACACCTTAATAAACATGAATAATTAAATAATTAACTGAAATACTGAATAAATGAGCATATATTCTCCTCGAAATGAACATAATGATATATGCACATCAATATGAATTGAAGATGTTGAATACAAAAAAATCTAATATATAGATTAAAATGAACACGAAAAACTCTATTTCATGCAAATGAAAACAGCAGATCAAGTGAATAAATAAATCTCGTAATTTTAGCAGAGACGATGATTTGAGCGAATGATTTTAGACGGTTATTCTTGGATAAAATTAATCTCATAATTGTAGGAGACGGATGAAGAGAGTGAAAATGTTTATTAAAATTAATTTGGGAGGATGGTGCTCCTAATACGAAATGCATATCGTCTTCATATACCAACTGCCATAAATCTCCCTCGTTATATTTTTTTTTATCTCATTAATAATTTATCTTAAATTGTTCCTATTACTGACATGAAAAATTTGATTTATTTTAATTGAAAAATATTTTTGTTCGAAATCGATATAAAAAAAGATTATGTCTAGCTAAACATCTAAGGGCATGCTTTTTCGAAAATAGGGTGGCACCTATTTGATAAATGGATGTCACATTAAATTTTGACTCGTTTTAAAAGTAGGTTCCACTACTCTGTTAGAGTTGGTTCGAGCTAATACGTGTATTCTATCGTAAAAATAGTTCGTTGAAATGGATTTTGAGAATTATTCCATATCGAGAGAAAATCAAATGTGAAAAAAATTTATATGCCTTTGTGTTGAATTTAAGGGCATGCCCTTAGAAACATTCAAGTTTTATAAAAAGTGAGGACCTACTTACACCCGCGTAACCGCCGTCCGATCGGCCGGCTCGGATATAAGGAGATTTAGGTCTTAAGTCAAAACTGTAAGTGTGACTTAAAATGTGTATCTTTTTAATATTTCAAATTTATGGATTAATTGAGGACCCTGAGTAAAATTCCATTCAATTGTTGATTTATTATCTAGTATAAGGAAGAGTTACGTAATTGTTTGCTACTTTCATTACGTCAATAAATGTTTTGCATCATAAATGTCATTTTCTTTCCTTCTATTTTGGTTGCTTTTTCGGTTACGGATTTCAGCAATCCAATTTTCCTCTAATATATAATCTCTAGAGTTCATTAAATTATCCCCGTACTTTTAATTTACTTTTAATATTAATTGAATGAATTATTATAATTTGTATATATTCAGTAAAAAAAACATAAAAAATATTTGTTCAACAGTAATCCATTCACTTGAGTGCTACATGAAAACAAAACGATTTGGAAAATATCTCCTACTTGTACTTCTGCAATGTTACCCTCTCTCTCTCTCTCTCTCTCTCTCTCTCTCTCTCTCTCTCTCTCTCTCTCTCTCTCTCTCTCTCTCTCTCTCTCATCAATTGTATTTCTTGCAACACATGATAGGAGGGTTCATAATTTTTCTCATCAATATAGACTGTTCGATTAAAGCTTAGTGAATAATGAAATACTGAGCTATTTTATATAATAGATAACGCTCTTTAAGAAATTTTCACAATATTTTTGTAATATTTAGCATAATTCAGACAAAAACTCTTGCATATACACGAGTATTGCACCCTCATAAAGGTATCCTTATCATTTCGTATGTGACATATAGCATTTCTAGTGAAAGCTCGTACCCGAAGGCATGACATGATATTCGAAAAAAGATTAGGTATTTCTTTATTTCTTAGTTCAAATTTTTAAAAATTTACTCAAACTTTTATATTTGCAGAAAATTTATATTATAGTCACACATAATAGTTTTATTTATGCCATAATAGACTGCCAGTGAAGGGAAGAAAAAACAAAAAGGTTATGTGTATGTCACTGTGAGTGTGTGTTAGTCCCCCCCACCGCAAAGGTGTGTGTGTGTGTGTGTGTGTGAATGTGAGTATGCGTTACTCAACAGTAACTTCTCTCTCCGTTGTAGTTTTTTTTTTTTTTTTTTTTCGTTTTTTCCCCCGTTTTGCTTATTTTTATACCGATCGTTCGATCAAGGTGTGATTAATGAGTGAGATAAATTTAAAAAATTATTGTTCATTATAATGTAGCAAGCATAGCAATAAATCTTACTGATACCATTTATACTATAGATAGAAATCATAATCCTTAAAGCGAGCTATATGGCATGAATAAAATGTATTGCATCATATAGGACATGCATCACATAAAAATTATAATCTCTTAGCAAACTATGTAAGAAAATGAAATTAAGTTGAGAAATTACCAAGCTGGAGCACCATAGGTGAAAAATGTGCTTCTTGTGCACGAATAGCTTTCTCATGGTGGAAGTCCTCTGGAGGATCAAAATGCATCACATTAATCCCAAGATGGATACTCTGTTGCTCCTCGAATCATCTTCAGGGTTGTACGACTATAAGGAGAAAAGATGCAGAGAGAGAATTTTTCGACGGTGAAAATTTTAAAAATGAAATAAAAGTAAAATGAGGTCAACACTTCAATTAGGATCAGATCAGAAATGTAATATTGTGCGATATTTGATGATATAATATGTAAAGTAAAAAAGTATGAGAGAAATAGAGATAAAATGGTGGAACACATAACAAAATCAAATATCAAAAAGATATCAGATTCATGATCTGACCTTAGTAATTTTCTTGGAAATAAGTCCTCATTTTGAGATGTAACTTCGGAAAGAAGACGGCGTGGAACACTTAACTAAAGTGATGATATTTGATATTTGATATTTGATTTTCTAAGAGTTCCATCATTTTCTCTCTATATCTTCTATTTATTGACTATAATCATTACAAAATATCATCTCGCTAAAAATGAACTTGCTGATCCAAGGCAAAAGTCATTTTTTGGAATGGTGGGAGTAACAGACATGCAAAGCCAAGCAAAACTGCAGGAGTTGATGCAGTCTCATAAGTTGATCCATATAGCAGAATATCATTGATTTATCTTATTACTACAGTTGCAAATTTAACATGTAGCAATCTTATATCTCAATTATTAATAATCTAATGCCACTCGCATAAATCCCACATCATAACAGCAGGATAATGAAAGGAAAAGAAAACTGCTTATTACATTGAAGTGGGATACAATCTTATAAGGGTTAAAGAAAATAGTTTAGGAGATGAAATGCTCATTCAAGTAATCAAAATGCTCCGAGTATAAGATTACAAGTCTTCAGCTAATGCACATATTATTGAGACACTAAACCCACACGGGATATAAACAAATCTTACAATAAACATTCAAATATTCTGGACTAGTCCTGATGTACTGTATCACTTGGTTTGACCTTTTTCATCGTTTACTTAGTAAACAAATCTTACAATCACTTACTAAACATTCAAAAATTTACTCGCTCTTTTTTAACCCTAAATTCAGATGGGTTTCAGGTTGATTGATCGAGTGCCAAACGTTTCAAGTGACATGTGAAGAAGACTAGGTAGATATCCCTGCGATGCCAAATCTTACAAACTTCTGGCCAATTTCCTGTCCGTCCTAGTCTGACGACTTTTTCAATGACACTGCAGTTTCCTGTTTCACCCGAACCCAGAAAGCTCCATCATTTGCCTCATTTCAGTTGGAACTAATAAGGGTCCAGACTCCTCTTCAGTTCATCCCCCTCTCTTGAAGCAGAGATCCTCATTAGTTTAATTCCCGAAGCTAAGCTTCAATAGATCCTACTTTGTTGGATTCTTCCAACAATTCCCAACTTGTTTTCGAGTACTGCTCAACACTCAACACTGCTGCAAACACATAATACAGTAAACATACACGCTGCGCGCACATTCTGCATCATGCACTTAACGCATCAAATCCCAGTTCCATTCCGATGTCATTGCACAAATACAAATTACATATGAACCAGCCAGCTTGCTCGCTCTCAGGCTGCGCTTCTTTATCGCTCGATTCCATTTAAGTTGCGATGAATTTGAATTGGACTCAAACATGGTACTGTATTAGGCTTGATGAACCCCAAAGAACCCTGACATTCGCAATGCACATTTGCACATTCTTCATCCCCATCATCATATCCTTCTCATGTTAATTTATACCCAGAAAAATCAAACCTGTTTATCACAAAGAACCAATTTGCCACCCTTGTCACAAAGCCCTTGCTCACCAACTGAATTAACCACCTTACCATAACTATACCTCAATGGCATCCTCCCTAACCTCAAATGAAACTCCCGAATACACTCTCCTCTCCTCTTCCTATGATCCCCTCTCCTACTACTCAACCCCACCTCCCTCGCCCCCTCCAGCTTCGACCCATCGTTCCTCGGATCCCCCCAATCCCTGACCCTCTCTGCGCCGACCAATACCGGGCCCACGCCCACCGCCTCCGCCGCCACAAAATTCATCAAAATATCCTCGCAGTTGCGGGCCTCCTCCACCACCCGCCTCGCCTCGGTCATCTCCTCCCCTCCTTGGCAGCTGTACGAGTACATGTACTCCACTTTCATCATCATAAACTTGGTCAGCAAAATCGAGTACTTATCGTCATGGACCGTATATATCCACGACCGTGTCGATAAGTCCACGTCGTGCGACCTAACGAAGAGCCCCACCAGCCTGTCTTTATTCAACCCCCAAACTCTGAAAGCGAATTCGACCGTTTTAACTTCGACTAAAACGTCGTCGTCTACTATTAACACGGCGCGCGTGGCGATTAATTCTGGTCTGGGGAGGAATCTGTTGTTGAGACTGGAGGAGGGTTGCCGGAGGATGGGAACGGAGAGGTTGTTGGAGAGGTGGGTTAGGGTTTCGGATGGGGTTTTTGGGTTTCCCCATAGGATTGTGACGGAGGAGACTAGAGGGGAGTTTGAGTAGACCGAGGAGATTTGTTTTAGGAGAGGGATGCGGGACTCGGAGTAGCCGTTGATGAGTACTGTGATTTGGTCGGAGCGGAGGGTTTGTGGGGCCGGTTGAGATTCCGGATCGCACGGATCGTAGGAAGAAGGTTTGACGTCGGCGCCAATGAGTGATGTGGTGAAGAGGAGGAGGAAGGTGGTGGCGGAGAGAGAATTGACGGTTCTCATTTGCCGGCGGCGATGGGCGGCGTATGATTTCGTTTTCAGCGGCAAATTCGGAAAGTTGCGATTTTTTTTTCTTTGGTACCGTACTTGTTTTAAGGAGGGGGACCAAGGGGTAGTTTCGTGAATCTCTAAAATGGAAGGGAGGGTGAGTGTAGGACGACCACATTTTACTCAATTACCCTTTTATTTCTCACCGCTTCCTAACTATCTTCCTCTTAAGTTCCGGCCGATGTTGGGATAAAGTAAAGCAATGGCGATGGCGTGGATAGGCACAGCCAATCTCCAGTTCCGGCCAATGTTGGGTTCAAAATATTCATCTCCAAGGATTTTCTTCAAAAACCCTGTCCGTTGCTCATCCCTTCAACAACAACAACAACCAGAACAAGAACAGGTTTGGTTCTGTATTTCTTCAGCTTATACTGTGGTTACTGGTTGGAGTTCATTATTGATTTTCTTGAATTTTTATTTTCATTCATCTGATTGAAGTTTGACTATGAATTCTCATAAGTTGACTTGTTTGAGCGATTTTATAAGAATTGCAATTTATGGTTTGGTATTGTAGTTTATTGCGAATTCGTCCCATGTTGACATTCAAAGTGTGAAAAGAGTGAACTCTCTGATTGGAATGGATGGAATGAATAGAAGGAAACCCTCCTTGTTTTATTTTGACCGTGGGTACTAGTAACACTAATATATGGTTCTATAGAGTGAGTGATTGGTGTGTTTGTGTGTGTGTATCTATGCAAAATCAAAATGGTTGGACTCTTCTATCAACATTTTCAGTTACTCAAAAAAGTCCCTGGAGGTTTTATTCATCAATGCGATCTGTGGTTCTTCCCCATTCCAATTTGAGGTGGGTGATGGTGCTCGTGTTCTTTCCAGGGAGGACATTTAGCTGGGTGGGTGGGGAGAGGGGAATGCATTTTATCTTTGTTCGCTTTTATCGTCTTTCAATTGTTCATTTGGCTTAGGGTCAGATTGGAAAGGTTGATATGAGATGATATAATGAGTAAATTGAAAGATAAGAGAGAGGTAGAGATAGAAATGTGGGATCGGATTAGAGAGAATAATAGAAAAGATACCATATCACCCTTTATCGACAAACCAGTCGGAGCCTCAAATACTCAAGTTTTATAGGGGGTAAAGTTGTTGGCACTTCATGAGACATCCATTCTTTTGAACCTTAGTTTCTTGAAACTATTGGGAGTGCATTTCTCTTTTTGTCTAATTCGTAGATTGTGGAGGTTTGTATACTTGTCATTCCCTTGTCTCATTTGATTTGGTACTGCAATTCCAGAACCATTGCTTTTTCCTCCTTTATTTGGAAAGCTCATGTGCCTTTTAAGGCTGGGGCGTCTGTTTGGTCCTTGGCTCTTAGCTGACTTAACGCAAATGACATGCATGTCAGAAGCACACAGACCTTGTATATAGATTTTCCCAGGTTGGGTTGTTGTTAAGAATTCCATTATAATTCGTCTCGCATTGCAGTGATTCTTAGTTTTTATAGCACAAATTACTTGGAATGTCATTGGAAAGGAATTTGCTAGGTTCTATTTAGTCTTTGCTTCGGTCTGAGTTTTGTGAATTTCGGCATGACAATGAGTTTGTTGTGGCAGTGCGGGATGTTTGCTGCCCTTGAGTGCATTTGGATGAAGGGGAATGCCTTAATTTTCAACAATCAATCTTTGTTGCGGTCTTTGTTGTTGGATAAAGTGGAAATATGGCCTCTCTTTGGGCATCTATACTCTTCGACGGTTCCTATTTTCTGCAATCTAGAGGGACATGGAAGCCATGCTCTTTTAGATATACTCTTCTTCTCGTTACCTAGTTCTGGGCAGTAGCTTTCTTGATACTTTTCTCATCCATCTTTATAAAACCTTTACGTCTATCTTTTTTCATGGATAAAATTTATTTCATTGTAAGAAAATTAGAAAAAGTCATGCTCTTCCTAGAAAATCATTCCATCTGCCGATTAAGCCGAAGGATCCTACGCCCTCTGTACCCTGTGTCAAACCAAGTACAATTCCTGAATCCATTTCTTGTACCGCGCCAATCTGTTTTCCTGGTAAAATTTTCGGCAACCATGGCTGTAAGGTAGTGAGGATGTGGTTATATGATGAAGTAGATGATTGTGGCTGTTGAAAATTTAAAAAACCATAATTTCAGCATTACTTAGATGAGGATTTTAGTGTGAAATAGCTCTTGAGGTGTCCTATGTAGCAGGAGGGATTACAATCCATCAAGTGACTACGTTGACTAGCTCAAGAGATACATGAAATCGCCCGTTTCCCAAATGAAGGATGAAGTTTTTGGAATTCCCCAAGGTTAAATTTTTCGAAAGGATACTTGACCCAAATTTTCGCATTAGATGTTTTCCCTTCTTTATTATCTCATGAAGTGGTAATGCACAATGATATTTGTCAGCACGTGTCAAAAGGTCGTCCATCATCAACAATTCTCTTCTTCCATTTGTATCTCTATATTATACTACTCAAAAGCATAGTTATAAATCTCGTACTGGCAGGCGTACCGGATTTGTTGTTGAAACGGTACGTATCGGTACAGGTGTACCGTACCTGGCTTATTGTATTTTTTCATATTTTTTATTTAATTTATAATGCCTTGTATAACTTGGCATCAATTGGATAATTTTCGTTTTTAGCAACTTAGAAAAGTGGTTCCAAATGAAAAAAATAATAATATTTAATGAGAATAGGGAAAAAATGTTTCATACAAAGTCGTACAATACATTTCTAGTTTCTACAATGTAAACTTTTGATATTTCTCATACATAGTTTGACTCAATTAAATTATTTGTCAATTGCTTAGTTTTCTAATGATTTTAATTGCATGTATATTCTTATCGGAAGAATTTTGTGATATTAAATTAATCAATAGATTCTTATAATAAAAATTATAAAATTCACGAGTTAAATAAGAAATTTCTTAAATGCACCTTTATTCTCGAATAAGAAAAGTATTAAAACGTCATCACAGGTTTCCTTCCCTAAGTGCTTTGCCCAACAAAAGCGCGTTTATGTGATATATATATATATATTATAATTGCGCCCGGTGGTGGAGCCATGATGGTTGAGTTAGAAGGGGGAGGGGGAGTATTATGGGGGTCCGGGGAAGTGCCCCTGAATATATAAAATTTTGCTTATTAGTCTTATTTCTTAGTAATTTATACAGTAATTGAAGATTAGGAAGAAACGAAAGGGTTTTCGTCTGACTCGGAGAAGAAGGGAGAATGGCTAACGCCCGACGGAAAATAGGTCGTGGGGCCGGAATCGGACCTATCAATGGAGGAATTTTCGCCGCCTCTGCTACTGATTGCACCTATGTTCACAAGTACCTCGTAGACCCCAACCTATGTAATTGTAACCACAAAATTTTCATACTTATCCTATTGTTCACCCGGTATGAGGGTTTCACCCATCATGGACATAAAAGCCCCGGTTCGACCCACCATACGGACTTAGAGCTGTTTCATTCTGGCTCCAGGCTTAGTACGTATAGGCCGGTTTGGACTGGTACGGTATGAAAATTATAACTATGCTTAAAAGTGGTGAATGTGCAATTTATCTGAACCGTGTGCATTGGTCCATTGACTTATCATTGCTGCTTAAATCTTTTTAGCTCTCATCTGGGATTCTGATGTACTTGCAATATCAAAGATTGATACAGGAATTGCATGTGAACCTTGCAATGGGAGAGGGTGGTTGCTTTGTGATTTTTGTAAAGGTCAGAAGACTAGCGTGAGAGCTGAAAATAACCGGATCTACCGAAGATGTCCATCATGCAAAGCTGTAAGTTTGCCATCATTTTTTTTATCTATTTGAAATGACTGGTATGAGTTCATAAGATCATGCAACAAGTTTGACACCATCCTTCAGCAAATAAGCTTTTGATGAATGTTGGAATTTGGGCAAGCAAAAATATGTCGCTCCCTCCCTCTCACTTCAAGAGCTCATACCCGTTGAACTTGTGACATACAATGATCGTGTTCAATCAATTACATTAACTTTGAATAGACGACACAAATTATAAGGGTGATTTTAGGAAGTAGACGGTTTTTGATTATTTTCTTAATTTGCCTAGTTAGTTGAAGTGTACCTCTTGTGTAGTGGGATGGAAGGAGTAAAATCTTCTCTATGGATGATAAATTTCTTTCACGTTTTGGGTAGGAAAGCAAATATTTTTGCAACTAATTAGTTATTTTTTCTTCTTCTGGAAAACATAGTTTGAGTTGATAATGCTAAAACTTCTTTGCTACTGCATTGTAAAGAAATCCAGTGTCTGAATATTTAAAATCTATGCAGGTTGGATATATTTTATGTTCAAAATGCAAAGTTTTCAAGTGCGTTACGTTTCCCAATTCTGGTGATGGCAAGGACCTAACATTTTGACCTTCAAAGTTAAATTAAATTTCTACAGCAAGGGGCATGGTGCTGTTACATCCTATTTCTATCAAACAGCTTGTATTCAGATCTGTTCCCCCCCCCCCCCCTACTTAATAGATGTACCTCATTTTTGTCTGAATAATAAGTTTCTTCAACCTCTGCAAGTCATGTAGAAGTTACTTTCTTCAGAAATAAGGATGATGTACAGCACTTCATTGTTTACAAGAATCACAGTAAGCTAAGCCTCTTTGTAGTAATGAGGATGGCGTTCAGTAATCAAACAATTAGTTCAGTTCTACTAGCTGTTCATATTTGCTCAGCTTTTATCGTGCCATAGCTTTATGTAACTTGTTAAACTTCATTTTCTCCAGGATTTTCGTTCATTATCTGTTTCAATCAATATTCTTTCAACGAAGAACAGCATTTTTGTGTTGTAACTGAAGTTGCCATGAAGGCGCAGGTGTTGTCCTTATTAGTGTTACATTTCCCTTCAATTTGCTTATTAAATCATTATTCTCAATGAATATCATATGTCATACAAGTACAACCTCATCTTGTATAGATCTAGATTTAAGTTACTTTATCCCTAACTAATATAGACTACAATTCATCTCAAATGTTAACCTAAAGTGCTAAGTTGGAAATCCACTAGTTCCCTTAACTTTCTATTCTTCATCTTCTTTTTTCCTTTTTTTTTGTTTTTGTTTTGGGGGGGGGGGGGGTGTGAAGTTATTTATTAAGTT
>JAOWAN010000005.1:14830111-14841482 GCA_028566635.1 Lobelia cardinalis
TTTGAGTTTTTGTAATGATTAAAGTAAAAAGTAAGAGAGAGATAGATAGAAAACTTGTGGGACCAATGAGAGAAAAATCAAAAACTCAAAAACTTGGGTAAAAAATGTTCAAGTGAACACACCTAAGTTTCTCCCGAACTAAGTAAGACATAATCCATCACTTACTTGCTCTACTCACTTTTAAGTGAGACATTATACCATTAGTCAACTGATGCATAATTATGAGAAATGACCAAAAGTTTATACCTTCATACACAATGTACTCGAGAAGTAGTACATAGAACATAACTGGTTATCATTCTGTGAAGTTGACATTAGATTTTGATTACGATTTTTCTTGCAATATTCTCTTATTGTATTACATTGAACAAATGCTTATGTAAAGGGCTTAAAACTTTCAAATTTCTATTTTTCTCTTTTTGGTGAAAAATTATTGTATCTTCTATAATCATGGGGCATAAGCTTACAAGTTGTAAATCGAAAATCATAGGAATATGTCAGCATTATAGATAGCTTTCTGCTATCAATATCGAGAGAGCGACCAAGCGTTAACCACTCGAAAAGAAAGAATATAAATATTACGTAAATTTTCCAATTCATTGAGGAATACCAATGTAGATGGGAGTACCCTCCAGAAGAGGAAGCACATCTCTTGAAGAGATGATGATATTATCGGTCATTGTACATAGAGCATTTTGACAGCTATAAACATAACGTTTAATAGCTCTTATTGATAGACACGATATCCTATAATCAAGAAACTCACAGTGATATAGCTAAGCTTGAAATCTAGCTCGTATTATTAGCGCAAGGCATGACCTTTGCTGTAGTGTGACATCGGTGATCCTTCTATCACTGGGATTATGATTAACTTAACTTGAGATTCAGTTCTTTTATCCAATGGTTTGCTCAAATGCTTAATTCGATCCTTATTTACTGTTTTAGACATGTGATCAATAGAATTAAAGCAAACAGGTTTATATAGTGGGGATATTTGTCTGGCGCATGATACATGTTCCTGAAGAGCATCGTTGAATTTATGCAGCCTTATGCCTATCTAAAACCTCTATGACAACCTTTAAAAAAAAAAATATGGGGACGCTGTCCCCGAACCCCCGTAATTTTTAACCCCCCCCCCTATGAAATATTTCTGGTTCCACCCCTGGCAGAGACCGGATTTCATGGCAGCTTTGGAGGGTTCTGTTATTTCATCTACCGCATCCTCCTTGCTACAATTTTGTTGCTTGCCCAGATCTCCTAGCTACTGTTTTGCTCCTTGCCCAGATCTCCTTTGGAGGGTTGATTGATGGTGAGATGGCGGCAATGTGGAGATGAGGTTGATGGTGGTGGTAGTGTGGAGATGGCGGCAGTGTGGAGATGAGGTTGACGGTGGTGGCAATCTGGATTTCTTTTGGCTTTGCTGTTGTAAAAACTGCTTGTAGAATAGCATTAGTTCTTCTTATGTTGGTGGTGGCGGAGTTTAGTGGTGGTGGAGTTTGGTAGTGGCGGATTTAATTTTGGTGGTGGCGGTTCTTCTTATGACTGTGAGGATGGCGCGGCAGTTTGAATAGATAGGCTAGAGTGGAACAAAGGTAAGAACGATTGGAAGGGAATTGAGGCTTTTTGGGTGGTCGTTGAGCTCAAAGGTGGTGGTGAAGGATGATCGTTGAGCGGGAGGAGCCGGGTGGGTTGGGTACCGCTGATTATTTGTTTCATTTTTAATTTTTGGATAAATTACACTAACCTCCCTTGATAAGTATTAAATTTATTTTGAAAAATTTTAATTTAAACCCTAAACTTTACGTGGGCAGGAAATGACTTAAATGCCCATGATCACTAACCCTCGTGAAAACAGCCTCCATTCCTTTTTAACGTTTTCTGTCCGAAAAAGCTCATTTTGCAAGAAAAATGCAACGTTAGGAACTAAGATGCGATAAATCCTTTTTATAATGCAACTTTATTAATGGTTTGGATGAGTACCCACATGCATGAACAAATGAATTGTTATGTTGCCCAGCCGGCACAAATATCATCAGCAACATCTAACGTTTGCTGATTTTCAATTCTCGCAGTTGGATCACATTTCAACTCAACTCATGTGACATTCTCACGTCTCCTTAGAGAGAGAGAGAGAGAGAGAGACCAAGTAGAAGGAGGGATTCTTTTTTGCCTAGTTTAAAATAGATAACGACACTTATGAGAAGTTGGCGGGTACAAAACAAGTCAAATGGTTTTCCCGGCAAAGGAGGGGACCCTTCGTGTAAATCGGACGGAGAGAGGTTAGAATGCATAACCACCAGACCACCTATGAAATTAACCAACAAATTAAAGAAAAACCAAAAAAAATAACAAAAATTCAAAACCCCCCAAAAAAAAATCAAAACTTTGAAGAAAAAATATCCATTTTCTCTCTTGCTAGCTAGCTAGGAGGATCAACAAGAAACGTTTATGATGCAAACTCTTGATCATGGAGGGAAGAAGCATATAGAAGAGAAATTAAGCTTGGGATTTTTTATCATGATCAGTGGAGCAAAAACAAGAGAAATATAATTAAGGAGAGAGAAATATATATTACCAATGTGGAGTAATCCACCGGGAGGAGGGGGAGGAGGAGGAGGAGGGGGAGGAGGAGATAGATCGATCAGTAATAAGTTGATCGCAGTAGCCATAGACAAAGATAAAGGAAGCCAGACTGCATTGAAATGGGCCATTGACAATCTCCTCACCAGGGGCCAAACTGTCCTTTTGGTCCATGTCCGTGCCAAACCCCCCGGTGGCTCCTCCTCTGCTTCCGCCTCTCCGATCAACACCCCACGTACCCTCTCTCTCTCTCTCTCTCTCTCTCTCACACACACACACACATTTTCATTTACGTGATCTTTGATCGCTGGCTTCTCAAAAAATTATTCAGTTAGTCTGTTACACGGCATTATCATGGTGATATAGGATCGATGATGATGTTACATAGAATTATGAGTAAATATTTTGAATTTTATGAATCTTGCATAGGATAACATTGATAGTTAAATATTTCATTTGTATAAAAGGGTGCTGGCCAATTAAATATTTATTCTACATTTTGTTATGTTTAAGATTAATGAAAATTTTGTAGTTGAAACTACGTTAATGAACATTGATAGTGGTAAAGACGAATAAAATCAGTCACAATTTAATTGAGTCTGAGAAACTGAAGAATTTTTCTTTCAAACAAATGAGTAATGATAGATTAGTTGGAGCCCGGAATTTTACGGTTGTGTTGACAGTCTTACCGTCCTTATGATCCTACCCGGCAAAATTCCGGATTAGCCGGTTGCACTTAGGTGACCAATAATCGGATGGTTAAGACCAAGAAATGGAAATGGTACCAAAAACTATGTTTCCAAGGTGCATTCTGCCAGTAGCAGCAAGCAACTGTGTTTGGTGTAGTGTGGACTGTGGAGTGACCATGTTTTCGAGTTGCATCCTGCAGCAGCAAGTGACCCTGTTTGGTGTGTTGTGCAGGATCAAACCAAATTTCCAGCTTCAGTGATGATAATTCACCAGTAGCTTTCGAAACTGACTCACAAATTAAGGATTTGTTCCTTCCATTCCGATGTTTTTGTACACGAAAAGATGTGAGTCCCCCGCAGCCCCTAGCATTCTTACTACTTTTCTTGCATTTCCAGTTGGATGGTTGGCAATTAGTCTTCCTGAGGGATACTAAGACAGAACTGTATCACTTAGTTCCCATATTCTAGTTTTCGCAAGTTATTAAGGTTTTAGAAACCCCGAGAATGGGTTCATTAGAGTGTGACCATGCTTAGAATCAGTTGTAGAATTAGCACAATCGAGGAAACCATCCTACTGAGCCATCTCGAGTGAATCATTATGAATTTACATCTCATTGTTTCCTATTCACGTGCTGAATTTTCGCATATTATCTATGCAATCGTGGAAACAGATACAATCCCACGATGTTGTGCTAGACGATACAGATGTAGTGAAAGCATTGATCGAGTATGTCACACATTCGACTATAGAGATTCTGGTATTGGGCGCCAGTTCAAAAGGTGGTCTTCTCAGGTATGAACTTTCATCCTTTAAGAGCATCATCCTGCATTTCTTGTTAAAGATCAACAGAATTTCTTACGGACACAAATCAATGGATTCGTACGTACGTAAGTACATACCATCAATTTACTACATTTAGTGCGACTAATGTGGTAGACAATCTATTGAGACAGCCCGAATGAGTAGCGTGAATCCAGAATCAAAAACCTCTGTTTTTAAGTTTCCAACTGTTTCTTCACAGAAGATTTAAAGCAAAAGACATTCCAGGAAGTGTATCAAAAGGGGTACCTGATTTCTGCACAGTGTATGTAATTTCTAAAGGGAAGATTTCATCAACGCGAGCTGCTTCACGTCCGGCCCCAGCCATCTCCCCTCTTCGTAGCCAAATCAAGCATCTGGCAAGCAACAGATTATCTGATGCATCATCAGAGACGTCGAGTACACTCCCCCCCACGATTCATTCCAAGGGTAAAGTTAGCTGTTCAGTATAACCATAATCACTCTTCTGATCTTTTGATGTACTTATTGGCTACTTATTATTCACTCTTTTATACATGAATTTTCCACCAGGGGCTCCACGGCTATCATCTGAATCACCCATTCCGAACTTGCAGAACGACATGAACTTCATGAAGTAAGTAGTCCAAAATTCAGAGATACTGATCAGTTTTCGGCAGCTCAAATTGCTACAACTTGCCCCTCTCCAATGTATTTGCTGAAGACTGATCAAAACACTATTTACTGAAAACAGGTCACCGTTTACTCACCGGAAAGGCCCCAATGGCAAGCCTTATGGAGACTTAAGCTCATCTGAGACCGACATTTCCTTTGTGAGTTCTGGTAGACCAAGCATCGATCGGATTTTCCCATCATCTGGCCGTGAAAGCTTTGATATGGGGTCCAGCACACGGCATTCAAGCTTCTCAGACTTGGACATCCAAAGTTTCGAGTCGTTTCAGTTTGGACGCAGATCAATGGATATAAGCACCTCACCTGAAGTCTCGTATGTCAGTGAAAGATCATCTACCTCACAGAACATGGTACGTGCATTGTACCGTTTTACTTCCATTAACTTACATTGCAACAAACTTACTGCAGCCTTTCTCCCGCACACGCACACCTAGAATTATCAAACTTGAATTTCTCTAAGATGACATGTTTCGAGTCCCATTTACATGTAGGTTCACTGAAATGTCTACTTCTGTTTCATTTTTAGGCCTAAGAGGTGATAATATTCTTGTTCAGTGTGTTGTACTAGTTTGTCATTGGAGCTTACAATTTGATATGTGCCCGAAAATACAGGATGATGTTGAAGCAGAGATGCGAAGGCTAAAGCTTGAACTCAAACAGACCATGGACATGTACAGTACAGCCTGCAAAGAAGCACTTTCAGCAAAACAGAAGGTTTGCTATGGTTGATATATTTATCATACTGAAAACATATCTAAAAGCATGGATCCCCTCAAGATGTTTTGACATATTTTACTACCCGAATATCCTTTTAACTTCTGATTTAAAGTTCCAAATTTTTACCAAGTATATCTTCTTTTATCTGAAAAGAAAAAACGCGTCATATGAAAGGGAGGATGTGGTTTCTGCAGGCACAGGAGCTCCAGCGCTGGAAAATGGAGGAACAACAGAGATTAGAAGAGGCACGGCTTGCGGAGGAAGCTGCACTTGCAGTTGTCAAGATGGAAAAGGCGAAATCAAAGGCAGCAATTGAGGCTGCTGAAGCAGCACAGAGAATCGCAGAACTTGAAGCACAAAAGAGAATCAGTGCAGAAATGAAGGCACTTAAAGAGTTTGAAGAGAAGAACAAGGTGCTCAGCGCCTTGGCACAATCAGATATCAGGTACAGGAAGTACACGATCGACGAGATTGAGACTGCGACCGAGTACTTTGCGGAATCGCGTAAAATCGGAGAAGGAGGTTACGGGCCCGTGTATAAGTGTTACTTAGACCATACACCTGTTGCAGTTAAGGTTCTTCGTCCAGATGCAGCACAAGGAAGATCGCAGTTTCAGCAAGAGGTATGTAACCTATTTTTACTTGGCATTTTCACTTTCCAATTCAAATTTTATAATCTCTTTGTCCAGCTATATTGCTTTTCATAATATCATAGTTATCTGATAAAATGTATACACTGATTCTCAGGTAGAAGTGTTGAGTTGCATACGGCATCCAAACATGGTTCTCCTTCTTGGAGCCTGCCCAGAATATGGGTGCTTAGTATACGAATTTATGTCCAATGGAAGCTTAGAGGATTGCCTCCTCCGACGAGGAAATTCTCCAGTGCTCTCTTGGCAGCACAGGTTCCGAATAGCTGCTGAAATTGGCACCGGCCTCCTTTTCCTGCACCAAACTAAACCTGAGCCACTGGTGCATCGTGACCTCAAACCAGCTAATATCTTGCTTGACCGGAACTTTGTCAGCAAAATTAGCGATGTTGGCTTGGCCAGGCTTGTACCTCCATCAGTGGCAGATACTGTTACTCAGTACAGGATGACCTCTACAGCTGGCACATTTTGCTACATAGATCCAGAATACCAACAGACCGGAATGCTTGGCATAAAATCTGATATATACTCATTGGGGATCATATTTCTACAGATATTAACGGCCAAATCCCCAATGGGTTTGACTCATCATGTTGAAAGGGCCATTGAGAAGGGAACTTTTGCGGAGATGCTAGATCCAGCTGTCACTGACTGGCCAGTTGAGGAAGCACTAAGTTTTGCTAAGATGGCTCTCAAGTGTTCAGAGCTAAGAAGAAAAGATAGGCCAGACCTTGGAAAGGTTATCATGCCAGAACTTGACAGATTGCGGTCCCTTGCAGAGGAGAGCATGTCTCACCCAATGTTGTACAGCGGAGGGGTCTCGCCCAACTACAGTCAGATCTCCATGTCTCAAGTAAGTTGAGATTGCTTAAACTTGAGCTATTCTCTTATGTTGTTATCCTTCATATGATTTCCAAAACATCAGTTGCCTTTACTTTTGAAACGTATTCTTAGAGGCTTGGCAGCAAGACAGAAGAATTTCCCACATCCAAAACATTAATGCAATGTCTGTAAGAAATTCTGTGATTATCTCAACAAAACATAGAAAACAACCTCTCAAGTAGGAATAAAATTGCATAACTATGGCCTCCCTTAGAAAAAAATGGTTGGATCTTATGTATTGGGATCGCCAAGTCATAGAGGGTAAATGTGTCTTTCTGTTTATTATCTCAGATGCACTTTTGTCGTATATTGGGTCTGTTCTTGATAACATGACAGCATAGGATTCATTTGGAGTTACGGGATAAGAAACTTTTTTATTGTAAGATCATGCATAAGTACTTGTTGAGTTGTGCTCCATATTCAATCATAGCAACTCAACATCTTACATGTATTTTCTTGCAGGAAGATTTGAGTTACCCTACAACTGGACAGTCTAGTCGGGCAAGCCTTGCGTAGTAGATGCTCACAAATCAATTTCGGGTTAAGATCCATAGCTTAAGATCTAACCAAGGTGATCTATGTTCCAACAACCAAGTTTGAGTAGAGTTTGTTGAACCTTCATCCATCCTAGCATGTAGACATGGCTCGTAAGGAAGACAAGAAGATTTCAGGACAGGAGTTTTTTGTGTTATCCTTTCTTTTTGTTGCGACTGTTCATCACTGTTAGTTTCCTCTGGGAGCTTTTCGTGTTATCTTTCTTCCATTATCACCTTCTGCACCCTGTTTAGTCTGCCATTTTTGTTTGGCAGGGTCTGGTGGAATGTCCAGTTTTTAGTTTTACTGAGAAGTCTGCCAAAAGTCAAATTAAAGTTAGCTAGCACAAATAGAGCATTCTTGCGGACGCCTGATGTAATTTTTGATGTAATTTCAAATTAGTGGCTCACATAGAGAATTTTGTGGATGCTTAATATAATTTTTGTAAAGTTTTCATATTTATTACCGGCGAGTCCAGTTGTTTGCGATAGAAAAGTTTATGCATTCTCTTATATTCGGGATTCAAAATCTCTGCCTTTTGAGTTCTCGATCTTCCCTGCATTTTTTTTTTCCATCTCTTAGTGACCCTTTCGCAAATTTATCATTTGGAGTAACTTCGACATTTATCTGAGTTCTGTTTCTGTTTACAAAGCTGCTATTCTGCTAACACTAATAGATCGAAGCCATTGAAGGAAGTCTGGAGTGCCTGCAATGGTGTGCCCGCAACCAGGAGTACGGTAGTATAGTAGTATTTTGATGTGCACTCGAGATCTCTTGCTTAATGCACTGGAACCCCTTCCGCTAGTTCGTCCAGATCAGGTGCCCATCATAGTATGAGCTGGTCATTCGAGTACACAAGATGACAGCTTCAGGTTCTGGGGACTATTCCCATTTGCTATTTCCGGAGACCTGATGAAAGTACACTTTCTCTATGAGCTAATCATTCAAGTATACAAGTTAACAGCTCCAGGTTCATGGGATTAGCTTTAGTTAAACATGTTCCCAGTTCCCAGCCTACTTGGGTCATCAAGACTTGAATGAAATTGGTAGAAAGCTAGCTATGATATCATTGAACTTACGGAACAACTAAACATACAAACAGTTTTCTGAACTAACTCCCACTGAGGGTGTGTCACAAAATTACAAGGAAATTGGTCAAAATTTCCTGAAGCTAAGTCTACTATTAAACCAGTGTGCACAGTTGGTCAAGGGTGTTTTGCAAATCGCCAAGGCAATTGATGAGCTTGTCCCCTTGCCGCCGAATGAAATCCGTTTGGACAGCCTCAAGATTGCTCAAATCAGTCAACCTGTAGTCTGCCTCAGATAGCCGACCTTTAACTATACTGTTGATCAATTCTACAGTTTCTGTCAGCTTTTCTGGCATCATTTGTAACTTCTCTTCTTGGCTGCTTTCTCCCATTATTGCCCTTCCGTTGAAATTGTTTGATGGACTCTCTACAATATGTTCTGAACTGGATTCCTTACGTATTTTCTTTTCACTTTTGATGCGTCTCTGAGGCTTTATTGTTTCCTCTATGCAGCGCTTCTGAGAATTTACTTGACGCTTTTGTTTATGGGCACCTGACGATATAAATTTGATAAAGAGGAAGCTCAGATTATGTAGCAATGTCTTTCACCTAATGTATGCATTGAAGTCTCCCATACTTTAATTCAATGAATGTAGAGATACTTAAATGCATAAATGTAAACGCATTAAATGCATAATGGTGAAACACATTCTTGTTGCTAGCGTAAATTTACTTTATTCTTTAAATACAAGGGTATTTTGGACCAAAAAACTTGTATCATTTGTTAAGATATCTCAAGGCGGATATCCTAACAAAACCGATATATATGTGATGTGTGTGTTGTTAAAAAAGTTGAAAGCGGCAGCCCAAGTTGAAGATTGGAGCCCAAACAGTCTAAGCCTTCAACAACTGCTGCTGTAACTTTCGGTTGGTAAGTAAGTTGCATCTGGAAATAGGGCAACCTGAATTATACATGCACTTCAACAAGTCTTCAGTCAATAATCAGTAAATAAATAAGCCTTGGATTATTGTCAATTAGTACACGCGTAGATCATTCTTGGATATTTACTTCCCCTCACAATCAAGCATTGAGGGTTGGAGTGATCCAATCCTTGTCTCTTTAAAAAAATAACAAGCATCCTTCTTTACCACCGTTTCACTCATGGTTGAATTCCTTTATTAACATTGACTGATAAGGGTATTTTTGGTGATGTTAATTTCGAGTGTTTTTTAGTGTTTAATATGCTTTCAAGTGTTTTTGGTGATTACAGGGGTCTATGAGCACTTTGGGCAAAGTTAGGAACGTCCGGGGGGCTAAAACGACAAAAGTTGAAAAAAGCTGGAAATTGTGCTATAGCGAAAATAAGTGCTATAGCGAAATTTTTAGCACTATAGCGAAGTGCACATTCAGAACGCTATGGCAAAATTTGAGCGCTATAGCGAAATCCAAAGTGCGAAATTTTTAGCGCTATAGCGAAGTGCACATTCAGAACGCTATGACAAAATTTGAGCGCTATAGCGAAATCCATAGGGCTCAACTCTCGGTTAAATTTAGCTATAGCGAAATAATTGTGCTATAGCGAAATTTTCGGGGCTGATTTTAGAAACTTGCTATTTCGGCTTTCCTATTCCTATAAGGACTCTTCAAGGACGTGCCTAGGAGTCGAATTACCATATGAAGATTTGAAGACATGTATTATTCAGCCTAGGGACAACTTCATAAATGGTCCCTGAACTTTTTCGAAATCCACAGATAGCCCCTAAACTTTGGATTTTAATAAAATTGAGAAAAGTTTTTAAAATTCGGCCAAATAAAGTAAAAACCGTTAATCACCCGTTAAAGAGCCATGTTAAGTAGCACGAACCATTCACGTGCCCTACTAGCAAGGGAAAAAAAGGAACAATACAAAATGGTTCCTCTTCTCCGTCACCAACACCGATTATTCAGTTTCTTCTCCGGCGATCTGGGTTTCGAAAATGTTGGCATCGGCCCGATAATTGGCTCCAGTTGATAAATTGTATTAATCTCTTGGAATAGAATTCTTGCTCTTTGAAAAAGAAAATGCTGTAGCAATTTGTTTCCTTCTCATTATTGGGAAATGATTCCGAAAAGAATATGAAACAACCTTTCTTTAAATTAATCTTTGATGCTACTTACTTACAACTATATGCTACATATATTTTCTTTCGGCGAATTTCATAAATGGTTTGGAATTTTATTTCTTGTTGGGCTGCTTTGCTTGTTCCATGGTTCGTTTCTGTTCCACGGTTTGGTTTTCGTGGAAGCTACGCCAATTGTCGTAGCCCGCTTGAACAGCCAAGGAAAGTAAAATTGATTAAGGGGTTTTGTTCGCCGTGAATGGGCGAACGTTTCTTGGCAAAAAACGTGGCCAGAGGACATCTGAAGTGTGGTCGACTTGGCCGCCTGCATTCGCCCCGTCGCCGGAGAAGATGGCCGGCAAAATCAAACCCAGACTGCTCAATGATCTGTTCTTCTTCGATTCTACTCTTCTTCATTTCTGCCCTTCTTCCACCAATCCTCTGCGTCCCAGATCTTCCCCTCCACGATCTTATTTCCAGATCTTCTTCTTCCACGATCTTATTTCCAGATTTTCAACCCAGAAGAAACGAAGAAAAAAAAATTATCAGATCCGGAGTAGAGGAAGAAAAAGTGGCTTTTTATTAAATGAAAAAAAAAACTTGTTGGAGAGATCGCCGGAGGTGCAGAAGGCCACCGGAGATTAAGGTGGAAGAAGAAGATGGGCTTAATTGTCCATTTTACCCTTGTAGTTAGTCAAACGGTTAAACATAACGGTCAAA
>JAOWAN010000005.1:14849350-14867018 GCA_028566635.1 Lobelia cardinalis
CACCGCTTCCATTTATAAGATAGATTTTTCTGTATTTTTTCAATTTTTACTTTAATTATTATAAAATTTCTTACGAGTATGTATATATATCGAATTGACGAGCCTTTAGGCGGGTAGAGGGGGATGACGTGGTATCCTGTTAAAAAGTCAAACCAATTCACAGTTTGACTTTCACACGACTCCCAACTTCTCTTCACAGTCACAGGAGCTATCTAACCAAAAAGGCGCTGTTTAGAAAAGAAAAGCCTTTATAATTCCATGGCCACTAATCTCTCTCTTGCTCATTTCCCCTCATAAAATTTTCATCCCGAATCCAATTTTGCTCCTAATTACTCCAGGTCTCTTCAGTTTTAATCGAAATTATTCCGCCATGGAAATCATAACCACCACAGGTTCCTTTCGCCAACTCCATCTCGGAGCAACATGTAATTGTCTTCCCGTCGGAGCAACGTCAAGTTACTCTCCTCCTTCTGTTTACAAACCTCAATCGAAACCGCGTAGGGTAGTTCTCGCTGCTGCGGCGGCGGCGTCATCCTCAATCGCCGGCGATTCCGCGAGGGGCGCAAACGGTGACGAAAGGCGGCGGCAATCGTCGGAACAAAGTAGCAGTAGTAGTAATAGTGCGTTAGAGCAATTGGATTTTGAGCGTGGTGTTTGTGTTCCTTTCCGCAAGTACTCTCCTCAAACAGTGAGTGTTTTGATCAATCAAACTTCCTCTTTTTTTACTCTTCTTTTTCTTTAATGAGCTAAATTTCGGTACTAAGAAACTGTAAGTGCGTTTGATGAGGTTGTTGATTCAACTTTGAAATTTTTTGTTGCCTTTGCAAAATTATTAAACTAACTCCCTCCCCTCCGTCCCAAAACGAGCTTTTATTTTTCTTATTCAAGGGTAAAAATGTCAAGCATAAGTTATTATCAGATTATTATTACTTGTCATATTTTATAATATTTCAATCATGACAAGAATATGAAGTAAATTACCGAATCACAATTTTCATAAATTTGTAACAAGTAAATTTTTCGTTAATCTTTGGTTAAACTTTTGTCAATTTGACCACTTAGTCAAAATTTGACACTCAATTTAGAACAGAGGGGATATAGTTCATATTACATTCTCGATTATTTTTATTTTTGTGTAATGGATTTTCACAGAATAATTTTATAAATTTAGTTGGTTTTACAAATTATAAAAGTTGTGCTTTATAATGTTTAATGTAGTTTCTAATGAATGAAATTTTACTGCCTAAAGTAGAATAAATGTTTGTTGAATATATTTTACATGTACCCATGTTGAACGTGTAAATATTGAAACTGACCCACCATGTGGGGCGGAAAAGGGTATAGTACTTTTGATCGTCAATATTCTTTACCAAATTACTTAGAGGTAGTATGAAGAAGCATAGAGTTGGACAATTAGAAATTAGAGTTCATGCATTTCAAGCCGTGAGTTTGAGCTACTTTTGTAATTTTGAGTTGAAGCATGCTTATGTTGCTGCAAACATATTAAGAACTTGTTTTTGTTGTGTAATCTTCAATCTTTTTTTTTTTTATCTTAAGGTGAGGAATAAGGTGTTGGAATCTAGAGGCGGGATTTTATCCCTTGTTGGCAGAGGAGTTGAGATAGTTTGGAAGTTGGGATTGTACTGGTCTACATTATCATATGATTTTTTGGTTGGTCGAGATGAAGAAGTTGTTCCTTTTCGTGCCCGGCAGCTAAGGAACCTCTTATGTGACTTGGGCCCTTCTTTTATCAAAGCTGGTCAGGTTTGTGATTGTGCTTCTGCTTCTGCTTTCCTCTGGATTAATCTGGTGGTACTGTTGCCACAATGTGTGTTTTACCTCACTTGAAAATTTTAAAATTTAGAAATGGAGATCATTCTCTTAAAGTTACCTGGAAATTGCAAGAAAGCAAGCACATTACCGTTTAAGAATTGAATTGGTCATTTTCTCTCTCTCTTGTTTTCTCTCCTGACTCTTCCACCCTCTTTTAGCTGTAGAAGTTCAAGGCAAATGGCCAATTATACTGATTTCTCAAATCCTTTTTAATCATTATGGTCCACATTCTGAAAATTGTTTTGTCGTGTTATACCTACCTAAAGTTTGATGTGCTTTTATTAATTTGGGAAAAGTAGAGAAATCCCACCCTGTGGTTATCACCTTTTGGGCTTTGCCCGCATGTGCTAATTTTTGTAAAGGATAACCTTCCTAGACTTATTATGTACTAGAGATTCTCTATGTTTCTCATATCTTTGTTGACCAAGGCGTATAAAATGACCCAATTACCCCCATATTTAATTCTTTTCTCACTCCCTACAAGAAAATCAAGGTAAATAATGTGTAGATATATATTACTCCATTCGTTCCGGGCAAAGAGTCCATTATGCCATTTTGGGAAGTTTGATTCAAAAATTCCACTTTCAAAAATTAAGCTATAGATATATATATATATATATATATTTTTTTTTCGAGATTTTTCGTTGATATTGAAAACGTGATTTTTTTCTTCATACATTTTAGAGTTTCTTTTCTTTTCTTTTTTTTTTAAAAATAATTTTGGTATAATTCATAAAAATATGAAGTGCTAAAACTACAAAATTGAAAAGTTAACTTTTAAACGTAGACTCTTTGCCCCGAGCGGAGGGAGTATAAACTTTGACTACAATGACTAGGCTCGAAAATTTTATAAACAAGGAGATCATAGCAAGTAGTAGTAGTAGTAGTAGTAGTAGTAGTAGAGTAGTAGTACACTGTATGGATCATTGTTCCACTCACTTACAAGGTTTTAAATATTATTTCCCCCGATTCATTTGAAGAGAAATAATTTGACTCAACGTGAAAATTAATAAATAAATTGAAAATAAAAAATTCCCATATAAATCCTTTAAAGATGTCTCATATTTACTTCTTGCCAAAAATATAAGAAAGTGGTTACTTCCTCCGTCTTAATTATATTGGCCAAGGGACGAAAGCTCTTGTATTAAGGTTTAGCAATTAATGCATTCAATTTTTCTCTTTTTTTCACTTTTACCCTTATTAATGATTAAGTTGTAATTAATTTACTTTGTAAATATGTTTCATAGTTAGGGGTATAATGAGAAAGTAAGCAATAAATGTCTATTGAAACTTGAAAGTTGAAGTGGCCAAAAACTTTGAGAGAGACAAAATAGAAGTTGGCCGATATAAATGAGACGGAGAGGATAATTAGGATGACCAATTAAGGAAATAACACTGTTCAAATTACTCTCACAAGAAAAGAAATATGTATATATTCAATTAGGAAGGGCTCCTACTCATAATAGATAATATGAATATTTAAAAAAGGGGGTAAGAGTTTTTCTTTCTTCTTAATTTAAGAAGAATGGAGTGTTTTTTTATATCTCTAAATTTCACATGTTCTTTTTCGATTGCACAATTTTTTAATGAAATTACTAAACTCACTAAACTACAATTTTTAATCAAATTAGCAAAATTTGGTGGGAATGTATTTTAGTAGGTGAGCTAAAAAATAAGGGAAAGAAAAGAAGAATGATTATGGGGGTAATTGGGTCATTTTCTTCTCAACTTCTTTCACTGTAAAAGAATACGATATTCTATATTCATGACTTGGCCCTATCAAAGCCCTTGGTCAACAAAAATATGGAAAGTAGGGAATCTATAGTATAAAAACACTCACTCTAATGAACGATAACTATTTCTTTTACATCTTAGCCGTTTTTGCCGTTCCTTTTGAACGGTTGTGATAAATTTCAAAAAAAATGTGGGAAAGTGTTCAAAAAAAAAAGGTGCAACTTTATGTGATAAAGGGAACAGGGATTGACACGGGGCTTATGTCAGCTCAAGTAATATAACTATAATGATAATAGCACTGGATGGCTGCTAGTACATTGGAGTATCTTTTACCTAAGTAGTTAAGAATCAAACTTTATTGATTAAATTTTATTTTTTAATTTCGTATTTTTGGGCATAAACATTTTTTATCTATAGTTTAGTAAAGTCAATCATTTAATTTCAACCCTTCAAATCACTTAATTCCAATCCTTCAAGTTTTAATAAATTTAATTATAATATTTAACTTTTATATTAATTAAAATGTTAAAAAATTAACTAATTTTGTTTCTTTTCGTTAATATTATTTAAAAATACATAAAATATTTTTCTTTCAATGTCAGCCTACACTAGTCTTCTACATTATAAGCCTAGGGAGGTTATCCCTTATGAAAATTAGCATAGGGGGGCAAAGCCCAAAAGGTAATAACCACAGAGGGGGGGGGGTTCTCTCTTCTTTCCCCTATTTACTTATTCATTTTCCTTGTTTTAAGGTTTCTCTTGTTGTTGTAATCCTCTTAAAAAATTTTGACAGGTTCTCGCAAATAGACCTGATATTATTAGGGAAGATTATATGAATGAACTTTGCATTCTTCAAGATGATGTTCCTCCTTTCCCCAATCAGGTACTGAACCAATATATATGGTCTCTAAGATCCGGCCGTGTTTTCTCTACATAGGTAACTCTTTTCCTTTAAGCTATGAGTGGTTAACGATGGTTTAGGTTGCCTTCAACATTATAGAAGAGGAACTGGGTCAACCCCTCCAAGCCATTTTCAGCAAAATTTCATCAGAGACAATAGCTGCTGCTAGTTTGGGTCAAGTTTACCGAGCTACTTTACGTGCCTCAGGAGAAGACGTTGCAATTAAGGTTGAGTGGTGTTCATCTCACTTGTCTTTTATTGTGAATCTGAAATATCACTTCTTTTGCTTTTGTGAAAAGTTTTCTTTTTCAATGAGTCTACTCCCATAGTTGGAATAACCAACTCTTGATAAGGTTCTTCTAGTCTAATCCTGGTGGCTGTAGTGGCTTACCTTGAAGCTTCCAACAAGTGCATTGTAAAAAACTAGCTTACCACAATACTTATATGAGTGGCTAAACGATTCGATGGTGACTAATCCAATTACTCTTGTTCATGATATTACACACAAGCAGGTTCACCAGGTCACAAATTCACTTGAACCAGCAAAATGCATCACATCACATTAATAATAAGGGGGGAAACATGTGGATCACTGTAGCATATTGTTCGCACATAACTATTCATGAACTGTTCGGGCTGTTTTCGGTTGGGTCCTTTTTGGGGGCCTAAACATCTAACTTACTAGGTTTGTCAAGAATCAGCCTCATTAGCGGGTCCCAAACAGATTTTATTTCAATTTTTTTTTTTTGTTGTTGAATAACTTGCTTCTTTATGCTGTAACTCAAATACCTTGACGTAAGAAGGAAATAGTAGTACTCTAATAGTGTCACTGAATGGTTTTTATGGTATAGCATATGGAATGTCGTCAAGATCTTGTTAGGAATAATGGGTTAATATTGTACAGGATATATATCTAGGGACAAGAGTGTGACTAATGTAGTAGAAGTAGCATTGTAAAGTTACTTTATTTCATTGTAAGTCAAGTACATTGATCACTTTTTCTCACTCTTCCAAGTTCTCTCTCTTTCCTCTTTGGTCTATTCATGACTTATCTCAGTCAGGTGTAGTTGGATGGTCGAGGGCGATCAACTGGAAGGGTTGTTGCATCTTCTGAGACCTCGATTAACTTCAGATATTAATTGCTCGTATAAAGTGTTTCAACATTAGTGCCAATCTGCTGAATACTACAGATTTCCTTGCACATGATGTATATGCTAGTTTCTTATGCATAGACAATATATTTCCATGTTCATATCCCTATGGTAGTATGATTACTTATAATCCATAATGCTACGAATATAATGTATGACCTCTGGTGCATTGACTTTCTCTGAAGATGCAACTGATTCTTGACTTCTTTTTGGAATGAGTACATATATGAGTTCTTGCTTTTGCAGGTGCTAAGACCTCAAATAGAGCCTATCATATACCGTGATCTTTTCCTTTTCCGAACTCTTGCTTCATTCCTTAATGGCATCAGTCTACAAAAACTTGGCTGCAATGCAGAGCTAATTGTTGATGAATTTGGTGAGAAGCTGCTGGAGGAGCTTGATTATACCTTGGTATTACTCCAAACATCCCTTGTTATTGATAGGTGTATCCTCATAATTATGATTTGAAATTGTGTAGTTTAGTTTATACAATATACTACTTGGCTTCAATCATAATTATGATCACTGTTGTAGTTTGATGTCACTTCCATCACAGTACTGAGTAGTTTGTGATACAAATGAGTTTTCTTTCTTATTAGCAGTTGGCATCCTTTGTTGTTGAGTTGCATCCTCATATTTTGAGGATGTGTAGTTCTTGTGTTGTGTTGTGTTGGATCTGCTTATCCATTTGGGTTTAGGATTGATGCTAACTCTATACATTGTGCTATCCATTTAGTTCCATTAGAGAGAATAGTATATTTGAGTTATACTGTTCCCGCCCTCTCTCTCTCTCTATATGCATATATATACATATATATACACTACATTTTTTGAATGTTTTACATTTGCTTTTCAATCATCAGGAAGCGCGTAACATTGAGGATTTTTTGGAGAACTTCAAAGATGATCCTACAGTCAAAATTCCTCGGGTATATACACAGCTTTCTGGTTCGCGTGTCCTGGTGATGGAATGGATTGATGGTATACGGTGCACTGATCCACAGGTTTGACTGCAGTAAATATGAATATGTTTTAAAGGCATAGTCGGAGATGCATATTTCACGTTTAATTGATGTTTTATCCACCGTGTAACTCAGGCTATTAAAGAGGCTGGTATCGATATAAATGGGTTTTTGACTGTTGGAGTTAGTGCGGCTCTGCGGCAGTTACTTGAATTTGGGCTGTTTCATGGAGATCCACACCCCGGCAATGTTTTTGCTATGCGTGATGGACGCATTGCATATGTTGACTTCGGGAACGTTGCTGTTCTAAGTCAGGTAATTGATGCACTTATGATTTTAGGTGGAAAGTTATGCTCCATCAAGTAACCTATCATTCTACATATAAAAGCATGATTGATGCGCTTATGATTTTAAGTGAAATAATGTATCTGGGATGGATCTAATGTATGCGGTCCGAACCCTTCAAATAAGTCCGGTATATTAATTTCCAGAGAAAACAAAACCAAGCTATAGTTGCTTCATAAATTCAAAGGGGTCAGTAATCCATATAATAAGTTAACGATAGGATAGAACACCTTATCTGGTATGGCTTCATGCTCTAACAGGCAAGTTAGCTTGTTTCTTTTTTTCTTAGTGCTTATTCACACTTTGAACTTCTTGGGAGTCTTTGGACTGTTCTATGCTCCACTTCCTCGCTAATGTCTCTCAAAATCATCTCTTGTCATGATTGTCTTTAATTGTTCCATTCTATTAATCTCTTTTGGGATACTTGCCCAATCTTTGTCCCCTATTTTCAGCAAAATAAACAAATTTTGATTGATGCTGTTGTCCATGCTGTAAACGAGGATTATGTTGAAATGGCAAATGATTTTACGAGGCTTGGTTTTCTCGCTAGTGGGACTGATGTCTCCCCCATTGTTCCGGCCTTGGAATCTATTTGGCAGAACTCTGCTGGAAAAGGACTAGCTGACTTTAATTTCAGGAGTGTTACAGGTAAACTGCATGTTTCATGCTTCATATATTTGATTACCCCTGGGAGTGATATTTTGGATGAACGGCTAGCTAATGGAAAGCATTTAAGTTTTCTCTTAAAGCTCACGAGTCATTCTTGTGTAGATTTGTTGATTCCAAGTTCACCTCAATTTTCCCGATGCATCTATATATTTTTAGCATATGAACTTTCCTTGTCCATGATTAAGCATATTGTGCATTACCAAGAGAAATCTAATCCACCAATAATTAGATGCATTCTGTGTTGTTTCATTCTCCCTCCTTTCTAAAGTACGTGTTATGTTTGACTCGGTAAACAGTTTTATGTGACCCATTTTTCTCAATGTAATAAAAGAATATGTGGATAGTGGATTCAAATAGCTCCAGTGTGGGCTCAAGAGAAACCTGTGGGCGCAAATTCACCTTTTAGGTCCCAAAATGACAAGTTCTTAAGGTGGCCACTTACTTTTGAACAGGAATAGTGGACACTTATTTTGGAACGTGCGTGTTTTGTGTTATGGGTATGTGCGATGATTTGTCCGCTTTGGAACATCTAGATTTAGCAGTATTCTCGGATTTTAGGGGCCGCGGGCTTCACCTCTCGTTTATGGAAGAGGATTTCCATAAAAGTTTCTCTTTAGCAGATGTATCTAGGGATTGGATAACCTCCTCACATTAGTTTTGAATTTCTTATTTGGTTTTTGGTTTTTCTAGTTTTTTGGCTTGATTTTGGTGGCTCTCTTGTCCGGTCTCTTTGTATTATCTATTTCCTTCCTAATGAAAATCTTCTTTGATCAAAAGTTAAAAAAAATAAAATGAACTAATGCTATAAGCAGACACACCACGCCTAAAATGTCTACACATAGTATACAGTAAGTTGGCATGGTTGCAACTTTGTTTAGTGAATTGTGCTCTTATAAATAGCATAGAAAAGTTTTCATGATAACAACTGGGTTCTTTGTAATCAAGTTGGAGATTTTATTCTGCTTTATATTGTGATAAGCTGTTTTGTTTCTGTAACTCATCCTCCAAATGTGGTTTTCGTGTGATAAAGTATTATTATCAAACAATTTCTCTTTTTCACTTCTTTTACACATCTAAGTGGCTTCTGAAGGCAACTGTAGAAACACTTAGTAAATTATAGTGTTTGTTGTACTATTACGTAACTGTAGAAAATGGTGGAGGTTCAGATAAATCTTGGAGAGCAAATCGTTGTAGAAGGAAAGGAGATAACAAATCCTCCACCTGTATCCCGGAGAGGAAATTTAGTACAATCAGCGTTGAGCTAATAGCATTCTTCTTCTGCAGGAAAATTCAATCAGTTGGTTTACCAATACCCCATTCGTATACCTGAGAGATTTTCTTTAGTCATTCGTTCTTTATTGACTCAAGAAGGCATCTGTTTCACGTTGGAACCAGGTTTCAAATTTCTTGAGGTGAGGTGGCTTTTGTGTATCTGAATTCTCTCTCTTAAATTTTACGCACTTTTGAATTTTCAGTTGCTAACTCATGTAAAAGCTTAAGCTCTTAATCAGAAGGTTACTTTTAACAGCAAGTCTTGTCTTGAATAGTCATTTGTATAATATTTTAGGAATTATTTTGTTGCTTTTTATTCTTTTTGGCGACTTCCATTGTAAAATGTCTACTAATAGCACTAATTTACTAGGTAGCATATCCGTATGTTGCAAAGCGCCTTTTGACAGATCCTAACCCTGCTCTACGTGAACGTCTTATACAGGTTAGTTGTAAAGCCTTCTTTCAGACGAATATAATATATGTTGTGTACTGCTATTTATATAACGAAGAGTTTTTGTTTAATGTTGAGTATGATCAGAATTTGTATATTTAGGTCATGACAAGATTACTTAATTGATGTTGTAGTGTGAAATGGGACTTATATTTTAGGTCATCAGATTTCATCATTCCAAGGTAAAGGTCACAGCAAGGTGGGAACTCACAATAGTGTCTGATAAAGGTCCAAAGAGATCCGGCCATTTGTTATTTTTCTGCAATACTCCCTCCGTTTCACAATAGTTGATGTTTAAGGTTTGATTACAATAATCAAGGAGTGCATTAAGTATCTCCTAATTTTCCGTTTTTGCCCTCTCTTCACACACGAAGTCTCTTCAAATTATTCTCTTATTAACTTTTGAGGCATTAATTGCTCCTTAGTCTTGAATTGAGATATATAGGAAAAGTGTAGTAAAAATGTACAAAACATCAACTATTTTGAAACAAATTCTTGTTTCCAAGAGGTCAACTGTTGTGAAACGGAGGGAGTACATAGCAAATTATGTGAAGGAATTTTCTGGGCTGCTATTGAAATCTTGACTTGTGATAAGGAGAAATATGACGTGGTCCAAGTTTGAGGTGTACAAGGAATCTGGGATTCACGTTGACGTATGATATCTTCATTCTGTAATGAAGAAGAAAGAAAGGATAGAAACGTTTATTTCAATTGATCACAGAAAATTAGCTAAAAATAAAATCTGTCAGACCCTGAGTTCTTCCGAGGGGGAAAAGGATTCATGCAGCTCGGAAAAGAACATATTTAGTTAGGATTCCAGTAATAAAGATTATACCCCTTCCATCGCAAAAAAATAAAATAATAGTCCTATTTGACAAGTCAGTTTCTTGATATTGTATTTCTTCTGTCTCCTTTAAATTACCGTGCTTTAGGGAGGATAAACCAAGAAAGAATCTGGGACAAATTTTTGGGGAATGAGTTGGTATAAGTTTGCAGCTTTTGGAGTCACTGGGGACAAGTTTTTGTGTTTTCAGGAATTCTTACAATGCTTACTTTATTGGGAATATTTTGCACTAGTGATGAGGGTATTTTACGATGTTAGCAAGAGTTCTGTTTTGTTGGGATATAAGTTTTCTTTAGCTTCAGGCTGGTATTTCTGTTTCGGGATTTATCTCAAAGGGAAACAGCCACTACGTTCTCTTATTCCTTTGCTACTAATACTTGTTTATTGAGTAATCTAATCCAATTTCATTTGGTTTCCGCGCAAGTTTTTCTTTTCTTTTTCTGTGTTTGTGCTGCTGCTATTTGCTGTCCCAAGTATGAAGGCTATAGTTTTTTTTTTTGCTTGATTTTCACAGACGGGTGAGACATGTGACTGGGGGTATATGTACACTTTAGTCATTATTTCTGTAAGGAAGATTAACTTCAGAATTTTGATCTTCTTCGCAAAGAGTTGGCATCTGAACAGTGCACTGCCTTTATTACCCACACGGCTGTCCTACTTGTGGAAAACCATTCTTTTGTTTTTTCACTCTTCTTTTGATAGTACTAAATAATGACCTGTTTACTGCTTTGGGCATATCCTTGTGATTGTAAATAGACCCTCCATGTGGGTTTGGAAAACTCTTTTAATTTTGTGTGTTGATTGTGATCTGCTATTATGTCAGGTTCTGTTTAAAGATGGAATCTTCCAATGGAAGCGATTGGAAAACTTGATTGTTCTTGCCAAGGAAAATGTGGCAAAAATGAGCAGCAACCCTGCATTGCAGGGAAAGAACATGTCAGTAACTTTCTTGGCTGTAAAGCATGATAAATTCTTGGTCCTTGATTTTGATTTTCATTATTTTTGATGAAAAAGACGCATACGATTTCTAATGTGTTTACGGAAGACTAATCCTCATTTGACATTGATTCTACTAGGCAAAAGTCCAAGGACTGGCAGGTTCCAAAGAAGTTGGATCTTACAGACACCCTCAAAGATGGAGCACGCTTATTCATAATTGATGAAGGAATTCGCAGGCAGCTTCTTCTTGCTTTGACAGAGGACTCGAAGCTTCACATTCAGGAGGTATTACATACTTAATGGCTGTCTTGGCTTCATTTAATGAGATTGCTACAATCTAACTATGTATCTTTTCTTTAGATTGTTGACGTATATAGGCTGGTTGAAGACCAGATAGATGTACCCTCGGTTGCTATGGAGGTTGCTCGAGGTATAATCTTTATACATATATATAATCACTTGTCTACCGTTATAATTACCAAGAATGTCCATTTCAACAGCACTCTGAACACGTTTACCCTGATCTTTTTGCTATATTTGTGCTCGAGTTATATGTTGTTGGGACATGTTGCACTTGCAGACTTACCTGCAGCTGCCCGTGATATCATGCTTTCATGGAGCGCATCGGTCTTATCTAATAGATAAATCTGGTTGTTGATGTATCTGGCCGAAGAATCCCACCCTTGGTGTCACAATGGTCTCACCTTTAACAGGTAATTTCTAGGTCTTATTTCCTACAAATTCAATAGTTGACCAAGGCATTCAGTATCATTGAACTGATGGAGGACCATGGATCCATAAAGTTGGAACCACTCTTTTTATTTTGGAAATTTGTTCTGACCGGTCTCCAAGTTGGAAATGTGCAAATTCATTTAAAAGTAATCGAGACATGAAATGGTCTGCTACCCCCTTGGCTTTGGGCAAAACATTTATTTTTGACATTCTTGTATCTGGCCAAACTTCAACCGAAGATGATCCACACTCTAAAGTACGCACTCACTATTATAAATATGCAAAAACGTCCAATTTATAGTTTTTTCGATGTGCATTTTAACTATTTGAGATTTTATCACCTGGCATGTGGCAAATGTATGCATAAGTTTGGTTTGATTTAGTCTCTCATGTTGACTTGCTTCAAAAGAAATCATTTTATTGCTATATTGAACATTCATATTGATAACTTATGTCACTGTTTGGCTTAGAACAAGGAGAGAGAACGAATCGAAGACTCCTGACTTTAGGTGATGCATGTACATAGCAGTTACAAAGAGGATCAGATGGATGCTACACAGATGGTGCTATATAATGTAAATTGTTTTGACATGAACACTGTTACTTATATTCATACACAAGTAGCTAGACATGGACTGCCTATTCGGAAAATAAATGAAAATTTACTATTCCTTTTTGTTATATTTGACATGAACACAGATGGTGCTATATTTGTATGTAATGTTTATTCGATTGTTAATTATAATTCAGCATTCGGAACCATTCTTTCTCAACTTGCTTAATATTTATCTTTGATCGATCATTTCTGCGAATAGAGATAGAAACTCAGAATATTTTGTTCCAAGAAAATCAGTTGTTATACCGAGTGTCTAGACACTCTTTGCTAGGAGTGCCCATTTTCTTCAAAAATGTATATAAAAATTATGAATTATGTACATAAGAAGTTTTGTTCAGAACATGAGTGGAGGGGTATGAATATAAAATGTGCATGAGTTACATGATTATATTATTCATAATTATTATGTATATATCATATTCATATTATATACATAATTTATAATCGTTATGTACATTTTTGAAGAAAATGGGCGCTTCTAACAGATATAATTTGTGCAAGAAAATTCTCATTTTTTAAATACTTCAATTAAATTTAATAAAATTGATCAAGTGTACTCGAATAAAAAAGGAAATAGTTCTGGGATACAAAAAATATATCATGTCTTGGTGCAATATTTTGCAAAAACTTAAAAATGCAGATATATTTTTGTAGTATTTTTTTGTTAAAAGTGTAATGATAGTGAATTTTAAAACGCAGTGTTTTAACACTGACATTCAACAAAACGTTGGGTTAAAAAGCTACAAAATGTGTAAACGTCGGATCTTAGCACGGCTTGCAAGGATAAAGAAGCGGAGATAGGGACGACGGGCGAATTACCTGATTCATTCAGAGAAAGAGTTGTGGCTTGAATATGAAGATATTTTAAATCAGGAGAAGCTATATTGGCAACAAAAGCCGAGGTCTGATTGGAACAAATTTGGGGATCGAAAAACTAAATATTTTCAAACGAAATGTGCTATCCGCTGAAGCAAGTCACATATCAGCGCTCTCAAGCTCAACAATGGGGAGTGGTGTTACACGGATGAGGTAATTCAGGACCAGGTATTGAGCTTCTACACGGAGCTTTTTAAGGAGACAATTCCAGAAGTAGGGCAGTTGGAGGTCAAAGGTCGATTCCCTAAATTGGAGGTGGAGGATTGGCTTCTTCTATCCCGTCAGGCAACGGAAGAGGAGGTTTGTCGAGCACTGTTCGAGATGGCTCCCTTTAAAGTAGCTGGGATGGACGGATACCCGACTGCATTTTTTCAGCGCAACTAGAATCAGGTGAAGGCATCGGTGTGCCGTTTTGTGCAGAATGGTTTAGACGGATATGGGGTGCCAGATTCTCTGAACACAGCGGGTATCGTTTTGATCCCGAAACGACGGGAGCCATCCTATGTTACTGATTATCGTCCCATCAGTCTCCTACCAACTGTGTTCAAGATTCTAATGAAGGTAATTTCCAATAGAATCAAAGCGTTGCTTCCTAGGCTGATTTCACATGCACAATCCAGCTTTATTCCGGGAAGACAAATTGTATATAACATTTTGATTACCCAGGAGGTTGCCCATTTGTTTCGCAAACAAGGTAGAAAAGAGTGGATGATGGTTAAAGTGGATTTGGAAAAAGCGTAGATCGACTAAGGTGGGATTTCATCTCGGATACTTTGAGGGATGCGCAATTTACGAAACAGTTTGTTAAAGCTTTGGAAATCATTTGAAAAGGGGCTAGGTCGAACATCATACTCAATGGGGGAGAGAACGAATTCTTTTGAGCTATCTAGGGGGGTTCGGCAAGGTGACCCGCTATCTCCATATATTTTTGTTCTGTGTATGGAGCGACTCTCACATGCCATTAATCAAGTTGTGGTGGATAAGCGATGGAAACTAATCAAATTGGGACGGCACGAGATTCCATTATATCTCTTCTTTTTTTTTCGCGGATGACCTGATCTTGTTTGGAGAGGCGTCTGCTGAGCAATCCCATATATTCCTGGAGGTCATGAATGAGTTCTGAATTTTGTTAGGGCAACATATTAATGTAAGTAAAACTGCTTTTTGCACTTCAAAGAATGTGAATCGGCCGGCTTGGGAGGAAATTCAAAGGGTCACTGGATTCCAGCATACAGCAGACTTGGGTAAATATTTGGGTGTTCCAATCATTCATGGCAGAATGAGACAGAAGTACTTTGGATCAGTTGAGGATAAGGTGAAAGCCAGACTTAGAGGATGGAAGGCTAAATCACTATCCTTGGCGGGTAGAATTACGCTCACGCAGTATGTTCTTCTTGCTATTCCAGGATATGTCATCCAATCGATGGTACTTTCTCGGGGGGGGGGGGGGGTATGTGACTCCATTGAGAAACAATGCAGGAAGTTCTTATGGGGTGAAGATTGTGGCAGCAGAAAGATGCATAGGAGGAAGTGGGAGAAGCTTTGTCGGCCCAAGGAGGAGGGAGGTTTAGGATTTCGATCGCTTGTGGGGGGCCAATAAAGTGTGTATGATGTAGTTATGTTGGAGATTCATGAATTAACCTAATGCGCTTTGGGTTCGTGTGATGTGTGGCAAGTATCTAGGCGGTAAAAGATTGCCAGAAGCTACTAGTCATGGATCTATAGTATGGAAGGCTATGGGGAAGCAGTGGGAAACGGTTCACAAATGCTCTAGAAGGGCAGTGGAGAATGGCAACTCAGTCAGCTTCTGGGCAGATTGTTGGGCTGGAGAGAGGCCACTATTGGATGCGGCTGTGGCAGTGATTCCGCCCCATTTGAGAAGTGTTCTGGTGGCTCAATTTAGATCTTTCGGGATTAGTTGACCTGAGTGCGGTTGTTCATCTTCTTCCCACGGATATATATCGAAGGATTGAAGACATTCTTCAGGAGGTGGACGTTGGGGAAAGTGATAGGTATTACTGGAACTTGACGCAAACTGGGAGGTTCGCCTCAAGTACAACATATAAGACTCTTATGGATCCCTTGGGGGAGGCAAATTCACAGTTATGGAAGATGATTTGGAGATGGAAAGGCCCTCAACACATTAGGTCCTTCTTATGGTTGAGTGCTCATGGAAGATTGTTGACTAATGCGAAAGGTTTAGGCGCCATATCACAAAGAATACATTTGCTTTATGTCCATGGTGTATGCAGGAGGAGGAATCTGTAAGTCATGTTCTTCGCGACTGTCCGCCGGTACGAAGTTTATAGATAGCGCTGCTGGAGGATGTGGACCGCACGCCATTCTTCAAGCTTGAGATGGAGAGATGATTCCAATTGAACATAGGAGGGGTATTTAAGGCTCGGCAGGAGTGGGATAGTGCTACTACCTTCGGCTACGGTTGCTACTGGTTATGGTGATGGAGGAACGAGTTTGTCTTTAACTATAAGGAGGTGAAGCAGTCACAAAGAGTTGCTATAGTATCTGCAGCAATCCAGGCTAATTCACGAGCTGTTATAGAGCTGCGTAACAGTGGTATGCTACCGGAAGTGTGGCAACCAATGGGGATTAAGTGGGAGACTCCTTCGAAGGGGTGGATATGTGTAAACACTGATGGGACGTGCGGAGATGATCACGGGCTCGCGGCGTGTGGTGTCATCTTTCGGGATAGCAATGGAATATGGCTGGGTGCGATTGGAAAGAAAATAAAAGATGAAGGAATTTTTAGAACAGAGCTAAGGGGAGTTTGAACCAGCTTGAATGAAGCGTGGAAGACAGGTTGCATGCTGACCTTCTTGACGAGATTAAGGAGTATATGCATCGAAATTGGCAGGTTCAGTTTCGTCCTATCTTTCGAGAAGCCAATACGGCGACGGATGCATTAGCAAGAGCATTAAGCTAGGCTCGGAACCGCTGAAATATTTTGGGGAGCCCCCGTCCGAAGTGAGTCAGATCTTACAGAATGATATGGTTGGTAGGCAAGTCATGAGAATTATTATGAACTAGTTTGATCCATCCCTTTTGATATATAAAAAAAAAAACTATAAAAGTGTAGTTTTTTTTTTTATTAAAAAAAGGTAATTAAACTGTGATGGTTATTTGACTTTTATTTCCCATTTATAATAATTTAAACATTTTCTTTCTATTCTTATATTTATGTGTGTATATATATGTGTGTGTGTGTAGTTCTTATACGAAATTAAAAATACATTTTTGATAGAAAAATTACTAAATTTAATATTTGAACTTTTTTTGTGCTTGGTAATAATATATATTAAGAGCTATATTTATATTAAATTATTGAGAAAAATACTTTATTTCATGACATAATAAAATGATTTGTTTCAAAATATTACATCAAATAAAAATTTTTAATGCATTTTATAATGGTACGTTAATAGTGGGTGGTGCTAATGCACCGCTAATTTGCTAAATGTTGTACCTAAAATTTTCACAATATCACTTAGTGAAAAAAAAAAAAAAAAAAACTCACAAGAAAAGTTGAGTTAGAAACTTATGAGGTTGCCTTCTCAAAACTGTGTAGGGATGTCGTCAAATGATTTTGCAACCGCATTCTCGAAATTGATTGAGCAAACTTGGAAGATAATCCGTCAATTACTCGAACACACAAGCTGAATAACCATCTTTTTAAGCCCAATATTAATCTGATAAAGGCCTAATAATTAACAACTTAAAAAACCTAAAAGTAATTTAATGTAAGTAACTAGAATTAACAATCTCGAAAAACAATGGTAAAAATAAAGCATTAAAATTTATCAAAACCTAAAAGACAACTTAATGTGAGTCTTTTACATTACTCCAACTAAAATTTATCTTCTTGCTTTATTCTTCAATTTTATTCTTTTAATTTTTTCATCACTCCATTGGCTCTAGCCAAATTGATTACTGAAGTCAATAATATATGATTTATCTAAAGAAATATTAATTTTTTAGATTTGATACTGGAGCAATCAGTTGTTAATCGTTAATCTTCTAGATTGTTCTTCTACGGATTAAGTAAATATCTATTTTATAAATGGGCTCAGTAGGTCCCACACCAAATAAATAGTACTATTTGGCCTAATTTTCAGTGCAAGGGAGAGAGAGATCCGGTGTGCGAAAGTGTGTGAGAGAGATCCGGATGTGTGGGGGGATGAAGGGGTGGGTAGGATTGAGATTAGTAAAAAAATATATGTTTATGTGTGGGTGTGTGGGGGGAGGGGGAACAAAAAAAAAAGGTTGAGACTGCAACCCCGACAGTCCCCCACCGACCCTGTCCTGAGCCAACGTGGAGGAGGTAAATC
>JAOWAN010000005.1:14874036-14891210 GCA_028566635.1 Lobelia cardinalis
CTACTCAAGGTCGAGCAAGTCGAGCTTGCCTTCCTAGCTCGCACCTTCCTAGCCTTGGCTTGTTTGCACCGTGCCTTCAATTCCAAGAGCCTAGCGACCAATAGTCTCTTCTTTTCCTTTTTGATCGATGATAAATCCTCAATTCCCTTATCGTAGTAGGGTTCTTAGTCGCAATTTGATTTGTAGAATTTTGAGCAGGGCGGGCTTCCATCATAGTCCCCTTTTTCAAAAGGATTTGTCCTCAAATCCGATCAGTCATAAGGATCAATCTCATCAATAGTCGCATATTCGTTCCCGTCGACCTCACTACTTCCTTGCTCAGAATAAAAACTCAGTTTAACTTTTTTTTCCTCGGCTGGGTTGGTCGCTTTGATCACTTCGTCTTTCCTCGACTTAAGTCCTTGCTTCTGCCGAAGTGCTTGCATGCCCCTCGCTATCCTTTCTTGGTCCTCGTGAATTTGAACTGGGGTGAGTGGTGTTAGAACCAGTCTTCTCCCATCTTTCTGGAGGGAGTATCAGTTTGTAAACCCATCATACATCACCTTGCGATCATACTGCCATGGTCGCCCCAACAGAATGTGACCGGCGTGCATAGGCACCACATCGCACATAACTTCGTCGAAATATTTCCCAATCGAGAATGGAACGATGACTTGATTGGTCACCTTAATCTCCACGCAATCACTGAGCCACTGTAACTTGTATGGATGTGGATGTTTTAGGGTTTTCAAATTCAATTTGTCGATCATAAGGGTGCTCGCCAAGTTAACACAACTTCCACTGTCAATGATGAGATTACACAACCGGTTCTGAACTTGACAATGAGCATGGAAAATATTTTCCCTTTGAATGGCGACATCTCCTTCATCATTTACTTGCATTCTCGATACTCGCATAACGACTAGAGTTTGCATGCTTGACTCATCCTACTTACATTCATCCTCGCTTAAGGCAGGCCTGTCGGCAAATTCTTCCTCGCCTGCAGACTCATATTCTCCATTTGCCCGTATTATTAGGACCCTTTGGTTTGGGCAACGCGAGGCAATGTGTCCCATCCCCAAATAGTTGAAGCATTTAATATCTCGCGTTTTAGGCTGTATCATCGACGAGACTCAAGGGCTATTGTCTTGATTTTCCTCCTCGCGTTCCGTGACTTGAGGTATAGCGACCTCCTAAGGCGAATTAGTAGTGCTCGCATCCCACATAGAATTATTGGTAAAAAATCTAGAAATCGGATTTGCTCGACTATGTTTCACTTGCTTTTCCACCTTGATCGCCATATGCAACATATCCTCTATTTCGACGTAGTGATGTAGCTCTACAACATCGGCAATATCGCGATCCAACCCATGCATGAACCTCGCCATGGTCATCTCATCATCCTCCTCGATGTTACACCTGATCATGACAGTCTCCATCTCTTCGAAATACTCCTCGACTGTCTTACTGCCCTGCCTTAGTCCCTGTAATTTCTGCTTAAGCTCGCAATCATGTTGCGAGGGAACAAACCTTCGTCTCATGACCCTCTTCATCTCTTCTCATGAACCACTACCGTCGCCTATTCTTGGTCATCTGATCCTACCAAGTAATAGCGTAACCAGTAAACTCAATTTGGGCGAGCTTAACCTTCTTCTCCTCTGAATAGTTATGGCAGTTAAAGACTCGATCAACCTTACTTTCCCACTGCAAATAGGCTTCTGGATCTGCTTTGCCTTGAAAAATTGGGATCTTTATCTTGATGCTCCCCAGATTTCTGTCTTGTGTATCTCCTCCCCAACGACCTTGTTGCTCATACTCCTCGTCACCTTGCCGAGCATTGCTCCTCATCGGTCCCCTCCTACTCGGTCGCGATTGGAACGACTCATCTCGGTCTCCTCGACTCACATCGAGCTCTTTTCTGAAAGCGTTCATCCTCTGATTGATTTTGTTGAATTCTTCAATCATGAGTTGCTTAAATTCATGTAGGTTGAGATTTCCTCCTTCGTCTTGCCTTGGTGACGCCATAGTTTATAGGATAGGTGTATATGGAAGTGATCTTCCCAATTAAAAGTAGCTCCGATACCAAATGATGAGAGAACTCTTAATCGATGAATGATTCCTCCAACGAAAATGAAGGAACGTTAATTGGTAAAGCTTGGTGAATAGCTAATTGACCCAACAAACGCAATTGTTTGAAGAACCAAAAAGATATTAAAGATTAATGCTATTAAACCCTTAAGTTGCAATTAACCTAAAAACTCAATAGGGGAATTAAATTGATCAAGAACGAAAATTCAAGAACAATCAAATTCGGAATTAAAAGAAAATTTTCAAAGAGAATTCTTGAACAAAGCAAAAGCTTTCAATTAATCTTAAACTCAAAAACTGAATTTAATTAAATACAATAGAGACCTTTGTATAGGCTACATAATTGAAATCCTAAACTAACTTGGAATAAGAAAAACTACTAAATAGGAAATCCTAATATGAAAAGAAAACAAATATAAATCAAACTAGGAAAACAATTAACTAGAAAATCAGATTGAAAACTAATTAAATAAGACCACCCTTTAACGATTAGGAATAGGAATAAAAAACATATCTAATTCCTTCACGCAAAAGGACTCTGGCTGACTCGTCACCGAGCATGCTGAGCACGACGATGCTCACCACCCATGAAGCTGCTCACTCATCAACCTTCAGCCACAAGCTCGTCATACTCTTGCTCGCCAAGCATGCAGAGAGAGATAACTCGATGCTCGCCTTCCTCGCCGGTAGTTCCCTTAAGCTCGCCCCTTGCTCGCCTACGCCTTGTCGCTACTCAAGGTCGAGCAAGTCGAGCTTGGGATTCTTGGTCGCAATTTGATTTGTAGAATTTTGGGCTGGGTGGGCTTCCATCACAAAGTATCTCGCGTTGGTACTAGCTCCTCGCATACTCCAAGCTTATTTCATGGCCCATTCAATTGTGGTTTACACAAACGTGCCTTTGAGGAAGATCCTACGTCGACCAGATGTATCAGGAAAGATGCTCGGATGGTCAATCGAGTTAACAGAATTTGACATCAGCTATAAGCCGAGGAAAGTGATCGACGCACAAGCTCTGGCAGAATTCGTTGTTGAAACCTCCTTCACAGCACCCGTGGCCGATCAAAGAGCTCAAGGAATCCCTGTGGAAGTTAAACCGAGCAGACCGAGGCAAAGACCCTTCGGACATTGGACACTGTTTGTGGATGGCTCACCCAGCATGGAGGTCAGAGCTGGGATACTCCTGATAGCACCAGATGACCTGGAGAAAATTGAAAAGGTGATCAAGTTCAAGTTCCAACCTCCAAACAACCAAGCAGAATACGAGGCCCTGATCGCAGGACTGGAGTTATCAAGGGATATAGGAGTAGAGGATATTGTGGCATACTATGACGCACAGTTGGTGGTAAAGCAAGTCTTGGAAGAGTATGGAGCGAATCATCTGCTGCTCGCACTTTACAGAAAGATCGCAGTTGGGCTACTTGAGGTCTTCAGATATTGGGTGCTAGTCCAGATAGACAAAGGACAGAACGAGCGAGCGAGCAGATGAACTCTCAAAACTGGCCTCAAGCGAGCTCGAGGATCAAAAAGGAGTATGGGTTGAATTCTTGGAAACACCAACTTATGAGCGAGCTAAGGTAATGAATATTGATGAAGAACGTGACAAAGATTGGGTGAACGAGATGATGATTACAAAGAGCATGGAATACAACCTCAGGATCCTAACCAAGCACTGTTGCTTAGAAAGAAATCACTAAGGTACACCTGAATGGAACACTCTATAGGAGGTCATACACAACCCCTCCTCAGATGTATTCCCCCAAGGATGAGAGACATGGTTTTGGAGGAGGTACATCAAGGAATATGTGGTGGGCACCCAGGAGCTCGCGCACTCGCAGACAAAATCATAACATATGGTTACTATTAGCCTAGTCTCAGGAAGGATGCCATGGAATTTGTGAAGAAATGTGACAAGTGTCAGAGACATGCAGATATCCCAAGGCTGCCAACCAAGACATTAAAACCAATCATAGTAACTTAGCCATTTGACATGTAGGGTTTGGATCTGGTAAGTCCGCCTATGGCAAGAGGAGAAGTCGACCACATCATAGTCGCAGTGGACTACTTCTCCAAGTGGATCGAAGCAAAACCCATCAAGAACCTCTCAGAGCAAGCTACGATGAGGTTCGTAAGAAATCAAATATGGTGTAGGTATGGGATACCAAGGGCAATGGTCTCTGACCACAGGTCCAACTTTGGAGCAACCTTTAACAGGATGCTGGTAGAAAGGGACAGCGATCTCGCACCCCGGGGGAAATGGTCAAGCAGAAGCGGCAAATAAGCTGATCATCATAGCTATGAAGAAGACTTTGGAAGACAGGAAGGGAAAGGGGATCGACGAGCTGGACAAGGTTCTGTGGGGATAAGGACTACCGTGAGAGGACCACCCGGGGAATCCCCCTTCTCCCCGGTGGTTCGGGCGCACTAGCTCCCATCGAGCTCGCTGTCCCATCAATCATTTCGACGCCGAGCATAACTTGGTCAACAGAGAGCTCGACCTAGAGTTTTTAGAAGACCGAAGATTGGAGGCTGGTTTGCATATGGCCAACTACAAGAAGAAGGCTAAGGAGCATTTCGATAAGAAGGTTAGAATGCGAGCATTCGAGGTAGGCGATCTGGTGCTTAAGAAAGCACATGCAACCGAACATAAACCAAAGAAGTTGGAGCCTGGCCGAAAAGGACCCTTCATCATCACAGTAATAGTCAAGGGACTTACAGGATGAGTTGGCCAAGTAGAGTTCTTGATACAAACCCATGGCACGTCAACAACCTAAAAAGTTACTACGTTTGAAAAGCTTTTTGGAATCTCAAGATTTTCAAATTTTCCATATGTATCTTGCTCGCAATTGAAGTATTGAATAAAGGAGATTTCAGACACGTATTCTTTTGGCCTACGTGCTCGCTTTCATAGTAGTATTGCATTCATCTTGCTCGTAATTGAAGTACTGAATAAAGTAGATTTTAGATACACATTCACTTACCAGCTCGCCAAGGTAGTCAAAATATAGATTTAAATCGTAAAATCTTAAGATTTTAAGATTTTAGGGTAGGGTTCCTTGTTAAATCGCATTAAGATCGGAAGTGACCCAAAATCTATAGAATCGTACGTTAAAATCGTACGGGATCTATAAAATCGTAAGATTCTGTACGATTCCAACGATTTTGAAACATTGATCGCAGAATGGGTGAAAACCGTCAAATCGGGTCGGATCTGGGCTGGATCTAACGGATCTGGCTTAAATATAAGCCCTAAGCCTAAAATAACTCGATAGTTTTCCCTTGTCATCCCTCGCCTACTTCAAACGACACTGAGCGATAAATCTTTAGGCTCGATTGAACTTAATCGGCGGCGGAAATAGCAGCAGCACCTCGATTCAACCTAATCGACGGCAGAAACAGCAGCAGCAACTGTCGGCACTTTGGTTCACACTGTCGATTGGTCTTCCGTCGGCAACCCTCGTTCATACTGTCGATTGGTTCAGAGGTAAAGGCTTGTTGTCTCTTCTGTTATAACTTCCTCTTCTCAAATGTCTTCTTCTGCTGCTGGGGCAAAGAGAAAAAATGCATCTGGGAGTAGAAAATGTGGAAGGCGAGGTAGAGGAAAATGCTGATGGGATGATAATTTGTTAGACTTAGAGGGAAATTTCAATCCCGAGGACTTGAGCTAGTTTTTAGATGTTTGTTATTGTTAAACATATTTTACTTACGTTGAGAATGTTATGTTTGTGTTTTTTTTATGAATGTTATGACTTAATTATATTGTTATATTTATCTTGACATATGTATTATGTATAATAAATTTTAATGTTAGGCATGTCGTAAAATTTTACGATCCGATCTTACGATTTCGATCTTATCCCCCCTTCCCGATTTTGACTACCTTGCTGCTCGCACACATAGTAGCACACATCACTTAACAAAAAGAGCTCGCCAGATGAGCACATCGCAATGAATAGTCAAATATTTGAAAAGTTGGTATTAAAATTTTATGACCTCTTTTTTACATCTGTGTATTATGCTGTCTTTAATACTCAATCAATGATGGACATTTCATACGCATGCTTACTCGCTTTTATAGCAAGAATTGGCAATGTAATCATTTTAATTATGAAATACGCTCGCAAATAAAAAGAACACTAGCCTAAAACCTTCGCACTCTTTTTTGGGGGGAGTTCAGAAGGCGAACAAGGAAAACTTCCAAGTATTGAAATTATTGAAAAACTTGGAAGTATTGAAATTATTGAAAAACTTCCAAGTATTAGAATTATTGGAAAACTTTCAAGCATTGAAATTATTGAAAAACTTGGAAGTATTGGAATTATTGAAAAACTCTGAAGTGTGGGAATTATTGGAAAACTTGGAAACATAGGAATTATTGGAAAGCACGAAAATATTGGAATTTTTGAAGAACATGGAAGTACTGGAAAGCATTGAGCTCGACAGGTGTACTCTCAAAAACAAAGAGACAAATGAGCGAGCAAACCTAGATGATCAAAGATGGATGAGCAAACCTAGATGATCACCAAATGTGAAAACGATCTAACGATCATTCACAAGAAACTCATAAATAAATCAGGACTTGATCCGTCCTGGGCGCTACTAGGCAAACACCCGGTGACGAGCATGGCAAATGTATAAGAAATTAGGCGATCATCTAGCATGACAAATGTATAAGAAAGCATGCATCAAAGCTCAAATTGAGCACCAACAGGTAAGAAAACAGTCAAGGACAAAAGAAGTAAAAAGTATCCAAAAACCACATGAGAATCAACAAGATTGTTTCCAGAATTGGAACACCCTTCACTTCTGGTCAATTGGAGGAGGTTGGTCCACAACCATATCTCTGGAGGCAGAGCTCGGCCCTACCTCCGCTTTTAACATGGGCGATAAAAGAATTGAGATTGACAGGAGGGACCACTTAAGGAACGCGACCTTTCTCGGCATCCTCCTTCTTTAGCTCGCGTAACTCATCCTCGGTGAGTGGAATAAAAGGATGGGAATTGCGAGCAAGGTCGCTGTGGGGGAAAGCCATGGCCCACGAAAAAGAGTTTGTCCTCTGGAACACCATCTGAATGAGCACGTCGCAGAACATGGTCCCTTGGTCGTAGTAGGGCAAGACCAGCTCGTTAATCGCCTCATCAAAGTCATCCGACCTCTTGTAGGCCGCCACAGCTTCAGCCCTGATGGTCGCCCTCGGATCCTCAAGATCTTTGTAAGCCTGTCTCTCTCAGTCCTCCGCAGCAAATTCTCAATTCTTGTGTTAGCATTGGTAAGGGCGTCGCGAGCATGCTTCAACCGCTCCTGGGCAATCTGAGCATTGGTAAGGTCGGTCCTCAGAGAGCTTAGAGGTCCTCCAGGTTGGTCACTTTGAATTCCAGGGCTTGAACATCATTCAAACTTTTGGCCAGAGCCTCCTCAGTAGGAGAAAGCTTATCCGGGGCAACTTGAGCTTGATCCTTGAGAGCTCGCAAAATGGTTTTAAGCTAACCAAAGCAAAACAAAGAATCAGAAAGGAACAAACAGAGCATGGAAAGAATATCAAGAAGGGCAAATCAATAACCCGGTCATAAGGAAACCTCCGCGATCAAGCAAACTGATCGACTCCTTGATAATCTTGTCATATTAGGCCAAATCCATGGCTCTCTTGTTCAAGGCATGGTCGATTATGACAAGATTATCAAGGAGGAGCCGCTCGCTCAATCCGCGACCAACTCATCCATGCATGTCCACCCATCGGCAAGCCAACTCGCTGAATCCGCGACCACCTCATCATTCTCGTGCTCGGCACCTTTGCTCGCCTCAATCACTTTGGACTTCTTTGGAGGGTCGGATAGAGATTCTTTGGGGTCCCTCTTCTTGGACGTCCCACGCCTTTGGATATGGGGACCGAAGCTTTGCTCGGCTCAACGACCGTGACCTCAGGGTCTGCTGGAGTGTCTTCGCTGTCTTTGGGATAAGCCTCCAAAGGGACAGATAGCTCGGGCAACAGCTTGCCAGCCGAGTCATTCGCTTGAGCAATCTTCCCTCTGCAGTGCCTAAGCTCGATCACAGACCTCTTAACCGCTGAAAAAGGAAACAGAGAAGTATTAGGCAGATATACGAAAAACATTGATAAAATAAATAACAGTTTGAACAAAAATCAAACCTTTAGGATCTCGCACAAAACAAACAGATCCACTTGAGCAATGAGGACAATCGTCTCGAAAGTAGAACTTCCTCTGTTGATTCGCAATTGGCCGATATCCATGAACGCCCAACTCTGAATAAGCAGGCTCTCTGCTAAAGTTTATACAAGGAACCACGTTGGGGATGCGAGCTCGCGAGACCCCACAGCGAACAAGCAAGCTCTCATTGGAGACAATGTCCTCCCAAGTCACCCAACTTTCTTGAGAAAAGCATTCATTTCCTTCTTTGTCCTTTGAAATCTCATATCCAACCAATTTCTTAGGCGATCAACGGCAGCATCCACATCCTCAGTAAGCTCAAGGGGATTGGGTCTTTTAGGCTGCCGTATTGGGCGAGGAAACTGCCACCCCGACAAACTCTCCACCATGATAACCCTCTTGTCCCAATCGCGGACCTTATTTTCAGTAGTAGCTATTAATCTCACCTCGGCTCGGTTTGCTCGCCCAGAGACCTTTGACAAAGGAAAAACATAGGATTTTGATAGAAGTGTAACAGAAGGCTCGATGCACACTGATCGGCAGATGACCGCAAAGGAGACGAGCATCACAACAGTGTTATAGGGAAGGTCGAGAGGAACAGAGTTTGTGCAATCGAGAAACTCGCAAATGAATGGATCAAGAGGAAGCCTCAATCCAGCTGAAAACTGGCTAAGGAAAAAAACCACGCTACGGGGATACACACGGAGGCCATCCAAGTTAGACGTACCGCAAGGAATGCTCACCCTAAACTCGGCTATCCATTTGTTCACATCTTCCTGCGAGCATAAATTCTTCCACGAGCTATCTCATGCTTTTTTCTTTGGAGGCATATCTACATAATCAGAGGCAAGAAATTCCATTTCAAAATCAGGGGTTACAGGATCAGAAGTGGGCACAAGTATAGGTCGAAAATGATCGGGCATAACTTGGTGGTATATTGTTCGCAACACACTTATAACCTTCTTCATGTTGCTACTGATGGTAGGTAGAAGACCACCAGCCATGCATAAGTAGCTAAGACACCTAGGGGGAAGACCACCAGCCAGTTCCTAATACTCGCCAAAGTGGAAAAGGATCTTCTTGGCATCATCATGATGTAAAACTCTCCACCCTTGAGGGTGGGTCATAAACACTATGTCAAAGCCTCCGGGCATATGAAGAATTCCGCAAGGATGATCCTGTTGAGCCATTATTGATAAATGATTGGATACTTGATCGCAGGATTAACAAGCACCTATGATTAGCAAACACCTATGATCGGTATAGGGGATTACTTACGGTTTTTAGGTTCTTGTTAATCCTACTAACGCCTAGGTGGATAAAAATTGAGGAAAGGAACATACAATGAAATCGTAGGCAAGCTCAAAAGGGTAAGGCGAACAGGCACATGATCGGCAAAAGGTTTTCTTTCAAAAGGGAATTAAAGGATAAGCCTATTTTATGCGAGATATGCTCGCCCATACCATCGGGACAAACAGACGGAATCGAGCAAGCTATCTAGCTAATTGCATAAACCTACACAAGGAGACCGAAGTCAAGAAAGTCAAAATGAACAGGTGTAACGTGGAAACTAGGCTGGAAACAGGCATAAACCCCAAGATTCCTAGAGGACAGAATCAAGAAACAGGAAATCAAGGCTTGTGGACTTACTTGGAAGTTTGTAAGTTGGAAAAGCCGCAAGAACACTGGAGTCACTAAAGTGTGCTGCGCCGGAGAGGAACACCGGGAAAACTTGAGTTAGCAGAAGAAAAAATTAGAAACCCTGGAAATCCCCAAAATCTTCGGACGCGCTTCAAGGAACCTAAACCAAAAATTAAAGGTTACGAGAACAGAAATCATACCTCCTAATCAACGAAAGGAATGAAGAAGATGGAGCCCTTCACAGGTCTCTCACCGTCGACAATGGCAGAAGGGAAAGCTTCGTCACCACCGGCGGGGAGCTTTTGGCAAGAAAGGAATGCGAGTCTAGGGGACTCGGGTTGAAATCCAGAAGCAAAAGAACAAGGAAAGTAGTGGATTATGGTGGATGGATAGAAAAGATTTTCCAAGAATAGCAATAGCGCACTTTCTCTCTCTACACTTTCTGAACGTAAAGGAAACGGAGGAAGAAGAAAGAGGAAGGGGCGGAAACCATTTCTACGTTCACCGGGGGCAATTCAGTAAAAGGCAAGGAGGATAAAAGGAATAATGGGCCGTCAATCATTATTCAACCATTAAAAGGATTTACGAAAAATTGGTCTGCCTTAATTGGAAGCCGTTACTATTAAACGCTCAGAAAACGTTTTGGATCATCAAGGGATTAGATCGGCAACTTGAATGCCGAGCATCAGGGTGAATATGTAGAGATCGCAAGTGGTCATCCACTCGAGCATAAGGAACTATTGCAGATACCATATTTTCCATGACTCTTGCCAATCTTGTCGAGCACTACGAGCTCGGCACATGATAGACCGAACACACAGGCATAGGCGAACAGGAATCAGGAAATGCCGAGCATGAGTTTGGCTCTCATCAGGATTGAAACTAGGGCACGTCACTTTGTCTAGGAAGCAAGATCAGAATAGAACTCTTCCTCACCGTGGCTTTATGTCGTGGGGAGGAAGAGTTAGAAGCGAGTATGCTTACAGGCTGTCAGGCATGGATGGATAGACTCCCACCAAATCTGGTCACCTTGGATCTTATCACATCAGAGCCTATATAAAGGAACCCTACCCAGTAGGCAGAGGTACGCTATTCTATAAGCCCAAACTCTCCCCGTGTGATTCCAAGGATTTGCAGGGAGGTGATCCCTGCTCGTTGACGTGTGTTCATTCTTAACACGTACCGACAAAGGCGAGCAGAGTTGCAGGTTGCAGGTGCGAGGAGCAGTAACAGGACAAATTGGAGTCGATCGCCGTGTTTGTGGAAGCTTGTGAATTTTCTGTGTAACAACAGTAAGTTTATGAAGCTTACTACCAAAAAACTGTCAGAACCTGAGAGGCCAATTCTGAGCTCAAGAAAAAATGTGGTATATCCTCAATAGAAGGATTATTTGGACAGCATCTGCACTTAGAGATCATAGGGATCTATTTCCGAATATTAGAATTCACGGGAAGAGCATTATACTTGAGTTTCCACCAAAAGGAGACTTTAGGAGGAATATCCTCATGCCATATTTTCTTCCCCCAGCACGTAACAGGATCCTTCGTCCTCTTATGCTCCCAAACATAGTTATTAAAGGCGCAAGGCACACCCAAGCGCAAAAAGTGTGCCCGGAGCCTAGGCGCTAGGCGGGCGCGCGCCCGAGCGACGAGGCGCACAAAAATGCCTTAAAAATTACTAAAAATATAATATAGTTATATAAAACGTCAGCATATGCAAATAGATCAAATGCAAGTAATAAATCAAACATTTCTATGAGTCATAGATAGAAAAAGGCCTCTAAAGATGTAAGTAATGGCAAATATATTATAAACCTTTGATCAATGATGGAAAGATAACTTCGGGAGGAGCAAATCTTTGATGTGTGATAGCCTGAACAATATCCTGTTGTATCAGGTCTTATTTCAGAACTAGAAATAATTTAATCTTTGACCTTGCAATTAACATCAAGATTAAGATTTCTCCCTCAAATTCAATTATCAAAACTGAATTGCAATTTCCTTCACTTAAAAGCCAAAATATATATATATATATATATATATATATATATGAGGTTCAACCCGAATGAAGGTTTTATAAAAAAAAAAAACTTCATAAAAAAACCTTTTATAAAAAGATTTCTATAACAAGAAAAGTTTTATTAAAAAAGTTTTTATAAAAGTTTTTTCTTAAAAAAGAAAGGAATGAAAGTTTTATAAAAGCAGAACTGTATCACCAGCATGATTAGTGGACTGAGTTTTATAAAAATAAAACACAACATGATTATAAAAAGAAGGCCCTAATTAAAAGGAAAAAAGAAGCAAGAAGAAAAGAGGATTGTTGAATTTCTGTACCAAAAAAGAACCGAGAAAGGGATAGAAAAAGAAGAAGGACCTGGGATAAAGGCGAAAAAGAAGAAAAGGAACGACTTACCTGGGCCGGAGAGGGTTGTCTCACCTAAAGGATGCCGGAGGTCGCCGGCTTGTGTCGATGCTGCTGGTACAGAGTTTGGCCAGAGATGGTAGGTTTTTGGTTGATTTAGGATTGTGTCGTTAGTAGCTAGTTACTACCGCGTTATATAAGGGAAGTATTGTGCTTAAACAAGAGTCAATATTCTGCCTAAAAACTATTGATATTCTCCAGCATTATATAAGGGAAGTATCGTGCTTAAAAAAGAGTCAATATTTTGCCTAAAAACTGTAGATATTCTCCAGATCTGGGCCTTGCGCCTAGGCGCATCAAGCCTAAGCTCTCGCCTAAGCCCTAGGCGCGCCTAAACCCTCGCCTAGCCCTCCCAAGGCGCCAAACCTGCGCCCGCCTGAGCCTTGCGCCTAGGCGCGCCTTTAATAACTATGGTCCACACAATGACAATTAATTATTCTAACCTCTGGAACTGAATTGGCATCTCGATAATCATAAACACAGTAGAATAATAATAGTTCCATAACCAACTCCGTTCCACTAGGTAATTAACAACTCTGTAGCTATAATATTATTATTTTTGGATAGAAACCACTGCAATTGATAATTTAATAATATGCGTTTTTTTTTTTTAATGAAAGATCGAAGTATAGTCGAAAGCAAATTTTTCTATTTGAAAGGGCTTCTTCCCATATCTATGACAGGGAAGCAAGCAACGAGAATTTGATAACAAGCACCCAAAATATGAAGTAAAAAAAGGAAACAAGGAGGCCCTTACCCATCACATTTGTACATATTATCACCATGAAGCCACTCTTTATCTGTGAATTGATCTAAGCATTCCTCCAATGACGAGCAATCCCCTTGAATTTCAACAGTTAAATCCATCATGTTTTCAAACTGGTCTGAAATGTTATTGCATTTTGTACAGATCACCTGAAAAATACAATCAGCAATTTAACAATTGAATAATGAATAATAACTTTGAAAACTAGTTTAGATGGGGATGCTAGTTTAGTCAGCTTTAGAAAAGGAAAATACACAGATAATGGGTCATACCTTTGGAAAGGAGAGGAAAAACTATTCCCAAAACCCACCGAAAAAGAGGGTAAGAGGGGGAGGGAAGGGAGTGAAGCAGTGCCCCAATCACATACTAGGATTGGAAGCAGCTAACCCTAGAAGTCAGTTAAAATTATTCTAGACTTGGCACACACATGAACTACCTCTAGATTGACGAAAATAATCTTCCACAAATATAAGAAAAAGAAGGCCTTCAATCCCAGTTCCGTCATTGTTTTAAATGAAAAGATCATTAAAATCAAAGTCAATTTCCCTAAGAGTCTTCAACTTTTATTAACAGGATCATTACATCGGGCTTAGTGGTAATCCATGCTGCAAGCAACAGCTTTAAGGAGTTACACTCATGCCCACAACGAAGGGGCGAGAAGACTCTCCAGGTTCCTCTATCTCGCTCTCTCTCTCTCTCACATTCGGTCCTACCGAGTTGGAGCAACTGATGAGGGTTTTCCTATTGTGGGCCCCGGGAGAGACTCTGTTTTGCAACGCCAACACGTCTGCTCGTGTGAGCCTGTTGCAACCTCACCTTAGCAAACCGAACATATCGAGGTTTTCTAGGCATGTAAGAGTGCTGGCACTACTGCATATCATGGGACGAACCACGATTTGAATCAATCTCCTCCCACCGGTAATCTTGAATCAAACACCTTCAATTGCTCATACACCAAAATACAGACTCGTTCTAATATTGTCCTCGAATTTCCACTTTCAAATACTACTAAACAAGTCCCACGTAGCTCCATAAAAGAAATGGAACACTTGCAACTCAGTCCACTTTTCCTTACCACAGGTACTAGGATGAAGACACACGTAAACTGATTGTTCAATGGATCTAAAATGAAGAAGAGCGCCAAGCCAACTTCAGCACTAGTTAAAAGCCAAAGAGCCATCAATAACCTATATGAAGAACGCATAAGTGCCTTCCACCTCAAATGACATAAATTCCACAATTGTGAAATTCAAACAGCGATCTCGTTTCGGTTCCACATATCACGAAAAAAGGAAGTAACAAGATATGGAAAATCAGCACCTTTCAAATTCCTTAAAGAGTCCACCTAGACCAGAAAAATAGAGAAGCTCACTAGCAATCTCCAATATCCATCCGAAGTCGAGAACAAGAGAACCCCTTTGGAGTTTTAGGAAGCAGGCTTTACCCCAGTCCCTCATGGGGAATAGAGTCATCTTTATGTCTTATTTCAGTGGTTCAAATAGATAGGAGTGCAAGCTTTCTTGTTGTTTCTACGTTTGTGAGTTCATCTTTTATTTCCTCTTTGATGGATCTCTGGTCCACTTTGCTAGATCTTTTCCTCTATCACTCTAATTCTTCTTCACATATCACAGAAAAGAGCACCTCATACTTTGACCAAATTTCACCATATTACACACACAAAAAAGACGGAGCCAACCCGAAATCTATGCTCCTACTTTATTCTTAATCTTTTATGTGATTCGAGTTCCTAGCAAACAGTACATCCTGATCTTTATCTACATAGGTCTCAGTGAACCTTCAATTACTAGTTCCAGTAAAGTAGGTAGCCTTGTGGCGGAGCACTCCAAGTCTCCAACGAAGGGATGTGGTGAAGCTACAAGCGAATTTCAGTCGGACAGCAAGTATGATTTAAATTTTGAACGTTTCAGATAAACACATTCTTTAAGTTTCATATTTCATTGAAATAGAAACGTTCCTCCACAAGAGAAGCAATACCCAAAAGAAGAAGGTCCAGAATATCAGCAAGTTACTAGAATTACAATTGATTTCATATGCATAAATGCAAGAATTACATCAGCCTAGTGTTAGTCACCTGAGATTGGAGGTGACCACCAAATATATGTTGAATTAGAGTCGTCTCCTGAGCACTAGGGTGCACTGATTTTTCACCCCCAAATTCATCAAGGCAAATAGATTGCATAGTATCGATAGCAAACCTGGGGATATTTCAATTGAATTGAAAGAAATCAGTTATCTAGTTAATTCAGTACAAGAAATCATGAAACTTTCTTCATGACACTCCATAAAAATAATAATACTGATAAAGGAACCTCATGAACTCGTGTGCATCCTCCTGTTTTCCATAGCCAAGATTTCCACCAATATTTGGTAACCGTGACAAGATGTTGATTGGAGAAAATGCATGCACACTTTGGCGAGCTCTTGCCACATGATTTTGAAGTTCACAGAGGAAGCACCAGTCATTTTGTCTACCTGAGTAACAAGAAACAGGAACAAGAATCTCTTCAGTGGGAAGACACACACACAGACGGAGAGAGAGAGAGAGTATGAATCGCGATTACATTGACTCTGATGATCTTTCTCCACCAAGTAGGCAACAAGTGGCCGAGTGTAAGCAAGACATTGTAAAACCACATTGGCAAAGCAGCTGATAAAGAACCAGACGAATTAGAATTTCAAAAAATCAAGACAAGCTACTATAAGTGCAGCTACATAGCAGTCAAAAGTAGAAGAAAATATAATGGTCTGTGAACATAAACCTGTTTCCACAGTTCAAAAGCCCACAAGGAGGAAAGCTTGGTTTCTCCCAGTTAAAGAGTTCCACAAAATCTTCATATGGGAAAAGAGTCTGAAGCAGAATTCAACAGGTACAGAGTAAAACAGATAATACTCGCACAAACAAGCACGCATGCCAGAGCTAGGGGAAAGAAGATTACCTTTTGTGAGTGATTCTGAATCTTAGAGGTTCCGCGAGTAGCAATTAGAGCAACTGCACTCCGGCTTCTGGTTCCTTGCAAATTTACCTTACCGGGCGTACATTTTGCATTGTGCCCAGAAAGCCAGTGGTCCCTTTGGCACACTGTCGAGCTAGCAAACAGAAGAGAAATGAGCGGTTAGAGCGTCCAAAGATAAAATGAAATCATCAAAGGACCAAGAATAACAGTAAATACAGAACAAAAGCTGTCCCCACCAGCCAACACACGCTACAAAACTCATCTGACAGTTTACATAACAGCCAAAGGGAATAAATGCCATGACTAAACAAAATGATAGCCTTCAAGAAAGAAAGACAAAAACATTTACATTTACAATTTAGCATGAATTATCCAAGAAAGCTAGAGTGGATCTGCCAAATTCCATCCACAAATTTATGTAGGAGACTGGTGTATGCTATCCAGTCTCCTATGCAAACCCCGAATAGCAATATAAATAACAATATTGTGATATGTAGCTAACTGAAAATACAACATATTTGCTTATTTGAGGAATTATGTAGAAATTATCCAACTAAAACTCCGTAGAACTTCAGTTATGCAATCTTGTAGGCCAGCAGACCTAATCAGTGAAGCCATTAACCAACTACTCATGTTAGTCCCCTGTTCTGTACGTACGATGGTCCTCACTTAGCTGTCGATTCATCAAATACACAGCAATGGAAAAAAGAGCAACTGAGCAACAGAAGAATGACCTGAAACCAGAATTGACATGAAAAACTACGGCGAAATGCACCTTTTGGTCCCTGACCTATGACCCAGTTGCCCTATTAGTCCCTATCATTCAAAAGTGCCCCATACCATCCTTGAGTATTTTAAAAACTATCCTATTTGGTCCTTCCTCCAATTTTGACCAGTTTGACCGACAAATTAGGCTGATGTGGCAATTTAGGAAGGGCAAAATTGTAAAGTTGCTACCCTCCTCTTCTCCCTCGTCCGTCTCCTCCTTCCCTCCTCTCCCTCGTCCGTCTCTCTCCCAGGAATGAAACGCAGACCACCAAAACCCCCCCCTCCCGGTTTCCCCATCCCCAACCCTTTTTTGCACAGCGCCGCCGCCCTCTCCCTGGATCTCTCCCCAAACCTTAAATCACTTCTCCTCTTCCT
>JAOWAN010000005.1:14891310-14905488 GCA_028566635.1 Lobelia cardinalis
TCACAATCATTGGGTAATGATCATTTTCAACTATTCACCACAATTGGGTCCTACAACCCTTTTTTATAGTATAGATACTATTAGTTGTACTAATTCAAATATTATTTATTTTTATTTTTTTTGGTCCCAGGGGGCATGGGAAGGGATCGAAACTGAGACCTTACATATTGTAAAGCTCAGCTCTATCACTGAGCCACCTCTTAGTTCCCCAATTCAAATATTACTCCCCGTTCCTTCCAATAAGAGGGTTAAACTGTAATTTCATATTAATAAATGAGTTTATAATATATATTTTTTTGCAAAAAGTCTTTAATTTTGTTGCTCATATTTATACATTATAGTGAATTTAATCAAATACAAAAATATGAGTATTTAATTGTGTACTTCATATATTTATGCTTAAAAAGAAAAGAGTACGGGCATATTTGTCAAATGATTTTTTCTCAGAAAAAAGTTGAAAAAAATTGCGTTGATTAGGTAAGTTTCAAAAACTATTTTTTCTCATTCACCTACTTTTTTTTTACATATCCTCGTATCTGCTTTTATATCTTATCAAACATCAGTTACTAGCATCGCTATTACGTAAGTTTTTAAATTTTGAAAAATAAAATTGTTAAACTGTTACAAAATTACAAAACATATACAATATCAAAATAAAAATAAAAATATTTTTTTTTAAAAAATTAACCATTGAAAAACACCTCAGCTTTTCTGATGGGACGGACGAGGTAAATAAAATAAATGTTAGTAGTAGTGCACTAGTGTCTGCATCAACATGTAATCGCGTGGTACAGACGCGCCATACAAAGGCGTCAAACCCGGAAAGGGCGGGGAGCAACCTGGTTTGCCTCCCCGCATTTTAAAAATCCACTCTCTGTCTCTGTGCCCTTCTGTCTCCCTCCCTCCCCCCATATATACATACATACACTTCAAAAATTCATAATTTATTTGGTTTTCATTGATAGGAAGGCATTTCTTCATTTGCTAGTAGGAGAGAGAGAGAGAGAGAGAGAGAGAGAGAGAGAGAGAGAGAGAGAGAGAGAGAGAGAGCCAACAACAAATTATCAATAAATCCCAGTATGTTCTTAGAAGAAATTAAAAGAATAGGCTTCTTCCTTCATTTTATTTTAATTATGAATGAATGCCAGAACTGAAGATGAAGACATGTTTGCAGAACTTTTGTGGTGTTGGTAGTAAAATAAGAAGTGATCACTTTGGTAGATAGGAGTATTTGTAGTGATAGTTGCACATGGTGTTCTGGCTTTCCTCTCAATTGCACATTTTTATTTCCCTTCTGTCACATGGGGGTGACTCTTGCAAGACCATTATTTTTTTATTTGACTCTCTCCCTCTCTCTCTCTCAACTAGCACTTCAATGAGATTCTTTCAGATCTATTGTCCTATGACTCACCCTTCCCCCTCCTTCACAGAATTCAACAACAGTACTCTCCTTTTTTGCTGAATTTTCAAGGTTAGTGGCTTCTTAATTCCCTCCCCCCTTATGATTCTAATCATACCCACTTCTTGTTTTGTTGTTGAAATGAGATTTTGTGTCCTACTGTATTTGTTCTCTGAATTGTCTATTTAATATATATATATATATATTTTTTTTTGGGATTTTTCCAATCATTTTTTGTTGGGTACAGTTGATTTTTCTTTTTTCTGGGTGTTTGCTCTGTGTTTTCTGAATTCATGAATAGATATATACCTCACTCATCATCACTTAATGCACAATCATAGCTCAATTCCACATATTGATCAATCTTGTCAACTCATGTGTATTCATCTTTAAGGTTTAATCTTAGCTAGGTAGCATGGATTTTTTATCCTGCAAGTGATGGATTTCCACATATTCTTCAAGTTTTTGTTATTTTTATTGTGGCTCTGGTTATGATGTTGCTGCCACATCCGATCGATGACATGTTCTTTTTTGATATTGGTTTACAATATTTCATCTTTGTTTAATTTTCTTCTATTGATTCCGAACACTATTGAAATTCCCGGTTTCAGTTGAAGTTTGAAAAGGATGGTGCACTAGGATGTATCAAAAGAAAATTTCATAATTTGAACAGATGCACTTCTAGAGGCTCTGATTTCTCCATTACAATTCAAATTTTGTCATACTGATATCTTATGAGAATTTCAGATTTCCCTTGAATTCAGCTTTGTTATTTATAACTTGCTATAAAAAAAATTAAAATTAAATTAAATTACAGAGTTTGCATTCAGCTTTATTTTAATATCCTGCTTCTAGTTCCTTTCTGCAGAAGTTTATCACGAATAATTCACCTAAGGATTGACAATGAAGATCAGGAAAGCAGAATGCAGTAGTCATCTGATATTTGAGTAAACTATGGGATCAAGAACTTGATGTGTGTGATCATAGAAGTGATTTTGAGAATATGGTTTCCGAGATGGAGAATGAGCATGTTGAAGAAATGGAGGTTGAAGTCCTCTCTTCAATGTGGCCTGAAGATATTAATGAAGCTGGAAAGCAATTCAACATTGAGAAACCTGGAGCAGATCAAGATATGCTAGAGGAGGTTAACATTATTGAGGAGCCCACTATCGTTGATTTCAAGCGTCTGGTAGAGCTAACCAATTACAGTGAGAAGGGTTCCTCTCAGTTGGCTTACCTCATTAACAACTGGGAGTATAAGCAGGCCAATGTTGCACGACTTCTCAGAGAAGAGCTCGACAACCTGAGCAGACAGCAACATGCAGTTGAGCTCAAGAAATTGGAGATATTGGAGGAACATCGTTTTGTCGATGAAAGCTATGGGGGTGACAAACGCCCAATTTCGATACTGGAAGCAGTTATTGATATATGGCAAGATGCTCCTAAGAAGAGAAGTGATGTCGTTGTTCAAGACAGAAGAGTAGAAATAGATGCCGAGTATGATACTGTCAAATACTGGAAGCAGAGGGCAGTCAATTTGGAGATACTGTTGGAAGCAAGCATTCAGCGAGAGCAGATACTCCTGGAGAAGTTGCAAGAAAGCATTGAAAATCTGGAACGACAATCATCACCAGTTGAAGAACTGTCCCAAGTTCTAAAAAGGGCGGATAATTTCTTACACTTTGTTCTTCAAAACGCACCAGTTGTCATCGGACATCAGGTAATTTGTTCCGTCCATGACAGAAATCTCTCTTTGGAATGTCTTGATTTCAGCAAGTTTCCGCTTGCTCACTTGCAGTTTCATAGTTTGGAACTAGTTAACACTGACACTAGTAAACAAACATCCACCTCTCAAAAGAAAATCTGGATATGGAGCTGACCATCATAGAATGGTCTTTGAGATTCTTTCGACATTTTTACATTTTGATTCATCGCCTTCAGAGACCATCTATAAACTGTTTGCTAGCCCCTGAATAGGTCTCCTTGTAAATATACGTAGTTTCTGAGTGAAAATGATTCTCCCCCCATTGCTTGTACAGCCTTACGTAATGTGAGTGAAATCATTATATTTCTGCTGCAACTTTGGAAAACTTCAATTTCTTTGAGCCTGATATACAATGATTTTAGGAGCTCGTATATAGAGCTCAAGTTACCAATAATTTATGTTCTGGTTCCTTTGTGAAACAAAATTATCGATCACCCAAAAGGTGATAATTACTTGCTCTGTGAAAAATAGTTTGTTACACATATTATCTCAAAACTTCCTGATGCTGATGAACGCCTTACTGGTTCATATTGAATCATTGATATAGTAGGATAAACAATTAGGAAAAAGTGGAAATTGGTAGAACCAGAAACTGCTATTGAAGGGAATGGAGTATTAATGCTGAAGAATTTGCAACTCTATTTCTGGAATTTGGGTGTGATTTTTCCTGCTAAGTGCTCAAGCTAGTGCGAAGTTATAATATTCTGATCTAACTTACTACTGTTCCAACATTAGTATGTACTATGTACGACATTTTTTACTAAAAAGACGTTTTCTTGCTTCAACAGCAAATACGGTAATCGATTGTTTCTTATGTTTTTTTTTTCAGGACAAAGAGTTGCGGTATCGTTTCATCTATAACCATTTCCCTCGTTTACGGGAGGAGGTAATTTTGTCACTGTGAAAATTTTCCAGGTTGGATTGCATTGCTGCAAAACACATGCATATGTGTTTGCTGTAATCTAATTTTCCTCTTTCAAATAGGAAACTATATTCTTCTTCCTATAAATTTTCTTTCTAGAAGTTCATTGCTTTTTCTAAAGAATTAGGACCTGGTACAGGCATTCCCTTAACATGCAGATGTTTTCAGGACATTATAGGGAAAACAGACGTGGAGATATTCACGGGTGGCGGTGTTAAGGAATCCCAGGACTTCAAAAGGGAAGTTTTGGAGAGAGGATTACCAGCAAAGAGGGAAATAACATTTGAAACGGAGTTATTTGGGTCCAAAACATTTTTGATATATGTGGAGCCTGTTTTCAGCAAGTCAGGAGAGACTATTGGGGTTAACTATATGGGAATGGAAGTAACAGATCAGGTGAGATCAGTTCAACAGTTTGATTTCAGCATGGGTCGTGATAATTGAGATATTATTTATGTTGCGGAAGGCTTCCCTTGTCTGTCTTAATATTCCTTTGTTCACATCTAACTTTATAGATCTAATAGCAGAATTATTTAATGGGATGGTGCTTATTACGCCGATAAAAAAAGATACCGTGTCTAACATGAGGAAGAACTTAAGAACACATGGAATAAAGATCGGGGCCTGAAATTTCCGACTCTGCTTAAAGGAGACTGATACGCCTATTTGAAAATTTATTTCACTCTTATATATAAGCGTCAAATGAACAAATTTGTAAAACTATTGTGGCCAGTAGCTTTATGCTTTTCATTACTAATGATAGTGTTGTTTCCTTAAATTTTGATTTTATGACAAGGAAGGTGGAGATCTATTTCTGATTATTTCCTTTAAATTTGGTTCCTATTTGACTTATTCTATTGCAATTAAATTGAAGTAAAGATAATGAAAGGAGAGTGGTTATTGGATCGCAACTGTTGGTCTGTCCTGTACAGGTCACAGTTTTGCCTCTTTGTTTCTCCACCTTCACTATTTTCCTTTTTTATTTCACTTGGTTTCTAGCGAGTCATTCAGGTCTTTGGTTTCCAGTGGATAATATATTATGTTCTCGATGTCATGACAGGTGAGAAAAAGAGAAAAGATGGCAAAGCTTCGAGAGGAAATAGCTGTACAGAAGGCCAAGGAGACAGAACTTAACAAAACCATTCATATTACAGGTTTATACATTATAATCAGTATAGCTTTTACAGAAATTTTTATGTTCACACTTTTCCGAGGAAGGTCACTCATTTTTTACCTTGTCAACTTCTTGCAGAGGAAACAATGAGAGCGAAGCAAATGCTAGCTACCATGTCACATGAGATTAGATCTCCTCTATCAGGCGTTGTAAGCATGGCTGAGATTCTCTCAACCACACAACTTGATAAGGAGCAAAGACAACTCATACGTGTCATGTTATCCTCGGGTGACTTAGTCCTCCAACTTATAAATGATATCCTTGACCTTTCCAAGGTTGAGTCAGGTATGAAGTTCAGCTCTTCCTATATTCTCTTCCTTGAGTACTTAGTTCGAGTATGACTTCTGGCACAATAACCTAATGTATTGGAGATTTTAAAAGATGACTCACCTCAAGGATTTTTTCTAGGAGTTATGAAGCTGGAAGCTACAAAGTTTAGGCCAAGAGAAGTAGTTAAGCATGTACTTCAGACTTCTGCAGCATCATTACAAAAGATGCTTATCTTGGAAGGAGACATAGCCGATGATGTTCCGATTGAGGTGAAGAGCTATATGAAATATTTGTATTGTTAGCTATGATATGTTTGTGTACGTGTGCGTGTGTGCGGCTCTCAGGTACCGTTGAAAGTAAGCTACTCTAGAACTAACATTTATTGATTGCAGCCACAAAAGTTCAGATGTACAATCATGGATATCCTTAAATGGAGAGATCATTAATTGCAATGTTCTATGTCGATTTAGAAGATCATATATTTTTTAAAATCTTTTATTAGTAAATGTTACTCGTATATTGGTAAATCAAGGGCATCAAATAGGGAGGGGAGGCATTTCCATATATACAAAAAGTATAGATCAAATCTCTAATTATAAACAACTTTCTGCCAAGAAGAATATGCCGGAAATATCCTAAAAACATTATCGTTTTTGCACAAAAGGATCAAGTGATTATATAAAGCTGAGAGAAAAATAAGGGGCTAGGTAAGTGAAGCCAAGCAATTCATATTCACCATACGTCTGTGACAGATATTGTTTACTGATGTCAAAATATCAAGCATTCTGTCCAACAAGAGATGATTCTGTGGTCTGCTATATGATGTATACAATCTGACAGTTCATGCGACGTAACTTTTTCCTTCCCCAGGAATGAACTTTAATAATTAATTCTTCTGGCTACATAAACTTGAAGCATTGATAACATTTTTTTGTATATTCCGTCACTTTCAGGTGTAGAATGCATTTTGGAAATGATGACATTAAACATTGTGCTTCACTTTCAGGTTATTGGTGATGTTTTACGGATTCGACAAATTCTCACAAATTTGATCAGGTATTGTGTTCAGCATCAAGATAGTTGACTGAAGCTCTCTCCGTGCATGTGTAACTATATCAGACACTAACTTTGATTGAATCATTTTTTGTCATAGAACTAGTGGACCTTCTGTATTTATTCTTTCCACATTGTTTATCTATTGTGAAGCACGGTATTCATTGTTGGACCCTCTTCTTAAAAGCTTATATAGCTTCTAGAACTTAAGTTGGTATTTACTTGCAGATGTTCATGAATGTGAGTCATTCTACTTTAAATCCATATCTTCGAGCCTGCAGTCACATTAGCTGAAACTTTGAGATTAAAAATTAGTAACTATGACTATTTTACTTGCAGGCCTCTATAGGTCCAGCCACCACTTTCTGCTTCTACCGTTTCCTCAGTAGTTAAAACTCCCAACACAGATGTGCAATAAATTGTAGTTTATCCTCCCTGAAGCTTGCATGGGAAAACTTTCAGCTTTGTAAAATTGTAATTAGAGAAAGATTTCTTCGCCAGGGAATTGATTTCTTGGTTTTGGATCCAAAGAGGCAGTACATATGTCAGGCTAAGATGGACAAACCACTCCCCTTAGTGATCTATAATCCTCGGTGGCCCTCTTTTAAGTTGAGGTTGCTTTGATTTGGATGAAAAATGGTAAATAATGTCCGCAGAGCACCTTGTTACACAAAGGATACGTATACTCACTGTGAATAGGACAAAATTACTTCATATTTATTGGTGTTATCTTACAATAATGAATTTGATGCTCATTTTTTATAGCTCTAGGTTGCCTTTCAATTTTTTGGGGGGCTAATAGTGATCTTTCAATCTCACCGAGATTCCTTAAGATGTGGGATCTTGAACAACTTTGAAAGTCCATTTCTCTTTTCTTATGATTTACTGTCAAACAATTATCAGATTTCACTGTGGCAAGCTTCTGACAGCAAATATTCCCATTTTTGCAGCAATGCAGTCAAGTTTACCCATGAAGGGAAGGTTGGTATAAAACTTTATGTGGTAACACAGCCCTGCCCTGAAAATCAAGGAAACCAGAATATAAATTTCGATCAGTCTCCAGTCTCGGCAAGCAAACAAAAAGAAGATAAAAGTTTAGGCTCTAAACAGATTATCAGTGATCGGAAGCGCTTGTATGAGCAAGCAAATGGGGAAGGTCCTTACCGAGATCATGGAATAAATGATGAACGTGAAATGAAAGTTGAAGTTGGATACCAAATAGATGGAGAGAATATGAATGAGCCTCATTCACACGAAACAAAGGTGTGGATACGCTGTGATGTTCATGATACAGGGATTGGAATACCAGGTACTCTTAACACATGTTTCCTTAAAAAGTTGATGCATTGTTGATCAGTTTCCCCTTACCACTTTTCATGTTCTGGCCATTTATTATATCATCTAGAAAATTTGTAGTGCTACAGTAATAGTACATTTATGATTTATCCATTTGATGTCACAGAAACTGCCTTGCCCAATCTATTTAAGAAATACATGCAAGCTGGTGCAGATACTGCTCGGAAATATGGTGGGACAGGATTAGGCCTAGCAATCTGCAAACAACTGGTAAATTATCTATCAATCTATTCTGATCGGTTTCAAATTGGTCTTCTTATCCAGAATGTTGAGGGCATACTGTATTGAGCTTCAAAAGCATTCCTGCTCAAGTATGTATACCCCAGAACAACATGATGTTATTTGATGCACTGCAAAAATGTTAGTAGATGCCATTTGACCCATTAGAAGCAAATGCAGATTTCCCCCTCCATTTAACAGTTAGAATGTGAGAATTTGTAGTGCAGATAGCCAGATACTTTAAATTTAACCACAGTTACTTTAAGATGCAGCATGTTATAATGATGAAATTACCAAAGAAGAAGTATGATTCACACTCTCAGTCGAAATCCATAGACTTTGTGAACTTAAGAAAACAGATAACAAATGCATTGAAATAAATCCCAACAACTTTGTCATTTCATCATATTGACATGAAAGTTCAGCTTCTACTTGGTCTCTCTTTCTCAGAGTTTCAGTTAAACTTTTGGTGCTTTCACATCTATTCCAAACATATGGCAATTGGAATCGAGTGGACATTACTACATTCTTGCAAGTACTAAATTATTTACTGGTATATGTACCCCATTTAGGTTGAGCTCATGGGAGGCCATCTCACTGTCTCTAGCAAAGAAAACATTGGATCTACATTTACATTTGTACTACCGTACAAAGTTTCACCAATATGTGATAGCTCAGACGACCCGGATGAACTAACAGGCATGGCCGGCTATGAGGCAAGTGAAGATGATGCTACTTCTGGCTTCTTTCAGTTTCAACCACGCTTCAATGGTTGTGTCAGGACGAAAAAATCAGCTGCAACCGCTTTTGAGTCCAGTGCCATAACTAGAATTGACGGATTTTCAGTAAACTCCTCTTCATTTGCTGTCAATGAAGTCACTTCCAGAGAGGCGAATGCAGAGGACGATGCCTGTTCCGTAGCTGATCCAGCTGAGACCTCATTGGAACCTGAAACTTATTTGTTGTGCAAGCCGGAATCTGGTAACATAAATGGGAATGAAAATGACCAACATATTAATCATGATGAAAGTCTTCGACACCAAAATTATTGTAGTGAAATAAATCATTCCTCAGAAATAAGGAAAGATGCAGGTCAAAGTACCGAGGCAAGGATGCATGAAACTCGCGAGACGCAGGTGAAAACTGATAGCGGCTCTGAGTGTAGTACTAGCAACAATATGGAAGTTTGTAAACCAACTGCAAAACCAAATATTCTTCTTGTAGAAGATAACAAGGTCAATATCATAGTAGCACGTTCAATGATGAAGCAGTTAGGCCATGACATACATGTTGTCAATAATGGAGCTGAAGCTATACGTGCTGTTCAACGTGGTTCTTACAATCTCATTCTAATGGTAAGTTTTCTTTAACCCTACTATGCATTATACTAGCGTACATGCTGCATCCAACTGTTCTTACATTATAGGTAACATACTATTGGTTGTATTTACAGTTTTATTATAAACTAGAATGACATCCAAATTGACTTAATGCCAAAGTGATGTGGTATGTGAAAACCCACCTCACCACTGTCTTTCCTCCCCAGCAGCTCACGCGTGTGCGTACATGCTTTTAGTTTCAAGAAAATAAATATTGTTTTTATGATGTTTTTTGGGTTATTAAGATTTTGGCTTGCAGGATATTAGAGGTTTAGAGTGCTTAGAGCTTTTAAAGTTTTTTCTCTGCGGGGGGGAGTGGGGCGGCAAAGGGGAAGGGTGGTTTGGGGGGTTATAAGGGTCTTACTAATCTCAGCTGTTAAGTCAATTTGGATGTCATCCACATCTGGTTGAGTAGTTAAACTCAACTGAGAGTAAGATGCCTAACTACTCTGAAATAAAATATGCTACCCAATTTGTAAAAATAGGAATTGTACATACTTTCTGTATTTTTGCCCACCCAACATAAACAAGGATTCCTTTTAGAAAGATCACGTATTATACATTCCATAGTTATCCTTTTCCTTAGTATGAGCAAGTTTTTTGACGGATCCCTTGTTTTATCATTTTGATCAATTAATGCTTGAAGTATGAGAAAGTATGCATGAAGGTTCTCTCTCTCTCAATTCTTAGACAACGCAACAAGGCAAATGAAATCAATATTCAGACCAAAACATAAGAGTGAATTTCTCTTTTGTGCTATACAGGATGTATGCATGCCAGTAATGGATGGCCTTCGAGCTACAAGACTGATCCGTTCCTTTGAGGAAACTGGAAATTGGGATGAGGCAACTAAAGCTGGCGTTGAGCAATATGTTTCTCCATCCAATTCAACGTCAAATGGTCAAGAAACTAAGCAGCGGTCAATGAGGATTCCAATCATTGCTGTAAGTATCCAAACTAAAATCTCCTCCAGCTGTTGGTGCTTTAGGATTTCTGTGACTGCTTATCTTAGTGTCCTATTTCTGTTCCCCTGTCTGAAAGTCTCAGCTCACGGATCTCTTAAACCCAAAGTACTTGGGCCTTATAAGTGCATCCTACTTGCACTCAACTGTTTTTGTACTGCAACTCGCATTGTCAAGTGCCATGTGCCATCAACCATCTTTCTCGTATCACATTTTTTTGGACATCTCTAAGAAGAATATTCCATAAATTTTAAGCCAAGTTACTTTCGAGTTAGCATTATCTTACTCTGTCCCATGTGCCACTGGATCAGAAGAGCTCTACTCATTCATAAACACGAAATATTTCACTTCCCACATAAATGAGGCTAGTGAGCTCATTTCTGTGCTTTTTTCATGTAGCCCACACTGACTAAGCTTGCTTCTCCAGCTAGATCCGTGTGAGCTCATTTAGCTTTCATCTCATACTGATCCAGCTTACTGCTTTTCGGGTACTAACCATGAGTCCATGGAGTCTGTTGTGGGAGAATTGATTTTATTCTAGATAAGAAAGAGGGGATGAGTGGTGGTAGCCTGATTATGTGAGTACAGGCTACTACACTTGTAGTCTCTTAGCCATTTATAGTTGATTTATGTCACTTGGTAGTCAACTTCACCGAAGGTTAGTGGGTGAATCAAGTGAAGTCGTTCTACTAATTAGTATGTGTTTTACAAATTCCTTCATTTAGTTGTCATTCTTTCTCGTCGATATTAACTTGGTTAATTCTTTGGTTATTTTCATTACTACGACATGTTACACTTCATAAACCAGCACATGAGAAAGGATTGCAACTGAGACCTTACACTTAGTGAAACTCCAGCACTACCACTGGTCACCCCTCCAGAGTTATAGTGATCATACGGTCATATATTGGATACCCTTTGGCCTTGAGATTTGATATTTTCTAACCATCTTGATCTGAAAGACTGCAGTCTTCGTCAAATGTTATGCATTTACAGTAGCAGTAAAACATAGAGCAAAACTACAACTGATCATTGCACATTCTATGTGGACTACTGCAGATGACAGCAAATACAATGTCAGAAAGCGCCGAGGAGTGCTTTGCGAATGGTATGGACTCGTTTGTATCGAAGCCTCTTACTTTTCAAAACTTAAAACAATGTCTTGAACAATACTTACCACGATAATTTTCGCCTGTAAATTTGTGCCTTAATTGTATAGAAAATGAAAGGAAGTTAGGAAAGTTTTGCAATCAATGTTGTTATCATATACCCCTGGCCCTGTTTAAGGCTGTTATGCCCCCTCGAGCAATCTCACTTTTCATAATTTGTCTTCCTGAAACTGTTCTCATTTGGTTCAAGTTACTTTGGAAGAAGGATTAATTAAACTTCTCCCTCCCTCCGTTCAAAAAAGATCTTCTCATTTTGACCTTTTTTTGCTAAGCTTAATTTAACTTTGATAAAATATTAACTTTTGATGGCGAGAGAAGAGAACCTGTTGTCTTTTGGAAGAAGGAAAGTAGGACAAATCAATATATGAATATATAAATTTATCATGTAAACATTATTACCATCACATAAATGCAAAAAGGTGTATTGCACATGCATAGCCTTGATTCTCTTTAGGTGGCGCCCCTGCTCCGCAGCCAGTGGCGAAGCCTGGAAGTTCGTGAGAAGGGACGATATTATATGGAAGTCGGGGGCAGTGTTTCTGGAAAGAAAAAAATTGGGTCGGGTTCACAAAAAAACATCGAGTGTTTGGAAAGAAATTTTCTTGATAATAACTATCGATTCAACAAAATAGCAATAGTTAAGAAAGCAATTTTCTTACAATTTAAATAGTAGTAGATCTTGCGGTGTTCGACAACTGACGATTATGAGTAGCTATATCTTGAAAACGCTTCAAGATTTTTTCATTAGAAATCTCCACGAACAGGGTTTTCTCAACGTATACCAACACGCAGTCGTCCAAATATTATCTCCCATTCTCTTTCGCAAATCTTTCTTGATATATTTCATTGTAGAAAACACTCGCTCAAGTAAGGATTTCTAACCCTGTAACTTATTCCTCAAATCCAAATAATGCTAAAAGAGAAAAAAGAGAGAAAAATACCTAATTTGATGACCGGAGAAGGAATAGAGGCCGGAGGTGCTAATCTCCACGAAATGGTTTTCGCTTTTCCCCTTCGTCTCCTCTCGTTTTGCCCCAAATTATACCGAGCGCTTAGGCGCTCGATGCTAGAAGTGCTCATTTTTTCTCTAAACATGCATAAAGATTATAAATTATGTATATAATATGAATACGAAATGCATATAATAATTAGAAACATGATAATGATATAACTTATGTGCATTTTGTATTCTTGTTATGTACATAATTTATAGTCTTTATGTACATTCAGAAGAAAAACGAGCGCTCCTATCAACGAACGCTTAGGCGCTCGGTATACCGACTGCGGTATACCAACTCCCAAGTCGAGAACATTTAAGCTCGATTTGGTTCATCAGACTCTAACTAGTCCGATCGAATTCTTGAATTGACTCGATTCATCTAAACCCCTAGTCCCCAAACAAAGATAATGGAGAGTGTGGTACTCTTTAATAACTTTCAAGTTTATGTTTTAAATTGAAATTGGTTAATGTTGTTAAATTTTAAAATTAGGGAGCGACTATTTACAAAGCAAATAAGTGCTGATCATACATGTAATACATATTTTAAAAATATTTTACTAATTTCAAAACACTCATGTACCTATTTTATCCCTCACTCAAAATAAAAGCACTATTCCTACTATCCAACGGCACAATCGAAAACTCTCCGAACAAATTTGACGTGAAAATTGTTGGAGACGATCGATCAACTAAACTCAAACTCCCTCCTCTCTCTGCCCTCCACCATCCCCATTGACATCGAGTTACAAACTGTACTAATAATGGAAGTCGTCGGGGAGGAATATGATTGGAACAAAGAAGTGAGTAAATTGGAGGGAAAAAAAGCTAACGTCAAAGGTCTCCTAGATTCCGGCATTACCCATGTCCCAAAATTCTTCATCCCCCCGTCGGAGCGCCTACCAACAGTCGCCGCCACAAACACCACCACTTACCAACTACAAGTGCCCATAATAGACGTACAAGACATTAACAACGGACGAAGAAGATCGGAGATTGTCGAAGAGATTTGTAGACCGCCGCAGACATTGAGGTTTTTCTAATTGGTCAAGCATGGCATTCCGAAGAAAGTAATGAATGAGGTGTTGGAAAGTACGAGAAAGGTTCATGGGTTGCCGGTGGAGGAAAATATGGGTTTATATTGTACCGGTTGGAGGCAGAAAGTGCGATTCTATACGTTTAGTGGGAGTTTGAGGGAGTTCAAGCCTCCAAGTTGGAGGGATACTTTTGCTTGTAATTTCACTGATGATTTTCTTGATCCTATATTTATCCATATTGTTTGCAGAAAAGAGGTGGAACAGTATGTGAAATGCCCTAACACATTGAGGGAGACACTATCAAACCTGATTATGTTAATTGTATTGTATTAATTTAATTTGTGTATTATATTAAGTATTTATAAAGTTAGTAATAATTTTATTATTTTTTATTTAAAAGGGTTGATGGGCCCAGGCCCAAACACTAGGCCCAATACTAATTAAAGGTAAAGCCCAACGGGCAGGCCCTTCATCAA
>JAOWAN010000005.1:14905588-14926201 GCA_028566635.1 Lobelia cardinalis
ATGTTTTTGTTTTAGCTCTCACTTTTTTTTCATTTCATTTCAACTGGTATTGTACTATTGCTGGCTATTGTGGACAACTCGTTCGTAGCTATTTTGAAGTTGTTTTTGATGTTTGAGTTAGTGTTGCTGATACTTTCTCCGTGTTCTTTAACCGGCATAAACCGCATTAATCCGCCCGCATCGCCCGCAAGTTAGTTGGGGCGGGTTGATGCTTTAGTTGGGGCGGGTTGGGCAGGTTAAAAATAAATTAATTTCGCGTAACCCGCCCCGCATAACCCGCACCCGTCCCAACCCGCCCGCATTAACACCCCTTGAGGTAGTCAAAATGCAATCTTTCGTCCATGACGCTGCAACTCCATATAGGGGCGGATCCAGGCGGGGTCGGTCGACCTCATCGAGACGAAAAATTCTTGAATACTAGTAATATTTGTCGAAAAAAATAAAGGCTTTCACCCCCTAATAATCTTCTTTATCGAGTTCCGCCGCCTTTGTTGTAATAGAAATTTGTTTATTTATTTTTTAATACTTCAGAACAAAATGTCTGTCATTTTGTGTGTAAATTATTATGATATTTAGCTTTGCTTCTAATTTTTATGGATCCGATCGATCAATACATTTCGCCCCCACGGCAGACGAATCCTGGCTCCGCCCCCGACTCCATACTCTCTTATCGACCATATTTCAACATGATCATTATGACAACTATCAAATAAACAAAGAGATGTCCCCAGCACTCCTAACTCTATCCAAACCAGGAGGAGCCGGGACAGGATGCGCTAGCTCTTCTCTGATATCCAGTGAGTGCAAAGCGATAGGTCCTCTACGATCAGTATCAACCATCCAGTTGAGAATGACATTACCTAATCTTCTATAGTATGGAAAAGGGGCATGATCACTCACATATCTCCATGTATCAGTTCAAACAACTAAAATCCAAACCTCAGTCTTCCGATAATATCCACGGCGATTGGACTCAAGAAAAGCCCTTCTTTCCTTAATTTTGATGACTTTATACTGTCCAGTAATGGTGCAAAAGCAAAACCCATAAGACTCTTTGAGCGAAGCATATTTATCACTACAGGGATTGGGGAGCACAGCGAATTCCCTCAACACAGGATTTGTAATGAAAAGCTTATCAGAAGAGTCTTTATCCCAGAAACATATCAAACGATTACAGCAGCCAACTACGTCTACATAGTATGATTCTCGGGTAATAAATAAAGTTTATATTTACCTCTTTCGGTTTCTTATAACCGCAAGAAAATTTGGAGCAACCTCCAAGTTTAACAAAGTGAAAGCTGTATCCTCCAAATTTATCGGAACAGAGGACAACACTTAAGAAAGGGGTTCTTGCAATGAAAGTTTTGACGAAATAAGGATCCGATCGAGATCAAGCTACGCAACCTCTTACAAACGCACCTGCAGTGAAGGATTCCCTCAATTGGGGTGGGTTCTTGTCAGAATGTTGATAATGATGGAAGAAGGCAGATCCAGCAATCTAAAACCAGCGTATCGAGATCTTCTTCTTCTTCTGGGTCGGATTCCTTCCTTGTAGTTCTGCAGACTCTCTTTCTCTTCCTCTTTTGCAATTCATATCTTGAGATGACTTGGGTCAGTTTACCAGCCTTGCTTCTGACCAGCTTCAAAGTAACTACTACTAAATTTATATGTTTGGTGGAGTTTGAACTAATTTGGCGGAAGTCCTTTGAACTAGTTTTATGTCATCCACAACTTTCGATATTAGGGAGTAATTAAAAACTCATCCATTCTACCAAAAAAATCCCTAAAATGAATTTTAAAAATTAAAAAAATATAGGGTCCGTTTGGTTGTTTTTGATTTTCTGAAGAAAAAAAAATGTGTTTTTGTTATTGTTAATATTTGTTGTGAAATGACTAAATTGCCCCTATATGAGAGAGGAAAAAAGAAGATAAAATAGAGGAGATTTGTATTTGAAATAAAATGAGAAGGAGAAACGAGAGAAGAAAAGTTGTATTGGAAGAGAAAATAAGAAGAAATGAAATAGAAATGTTGTATTGGAAAATGAAAAAATAGTAAAGAAATTAAAATAATGTTGGGGTAGTATGTGAAAGCTGTATTGGTAAAATTGTATGTGAGGGAAAATGTAAGTTTTATTCATAAAACTAATATAGTGAACACGAAACAAGTTTTTTAAAATTAAAAACGGAAAAAACAACCATGCAAACAGACTTGTAATGACTTTATAGACTTCACCGGTCTAGTTTCTAACGTTACTGTCAAATAATTTTTTTAATTTTAATTGACGGTTAAGTCAATTGTGACTGTGAACTCAAATCGTTGGTTCATTAGAGTCATTTCTTTCTCATTCGGCAAGTGTTGACCCAAATGAGTAATAAAGGGAAACTAGAGTCTTCCTAAAGCTTAATCCCCGTAACAAGGAAGCCTAGAAAACTCTATTGTCCTTTTTCTGGCAGGTTCGGTGATCAGGAGGGGGGCCAGCGCCCCGCGTTCTATCTAAGTTCCGCTCTTACTGAACTCATGATTACATACGCTTCTTGCAAGTTCACTACTTGAGCTAGCTTCCCGAAACAGGCATCCCCCTCGTTTAGCTTGAGCGAATTCACCTTTAATGGAATGGGTAAACTTGACTAAACCCCCTCGTGGGATCACAACCTCCCTCCATCTGCTACAACTTCAATTATCACTTATCAGGTGAAACTCGAAAGTACTTCAAATTCTCCTAAAACGCTAACTTCCTCTCCTCTCTTTCTTCCATTTTTTTGGTTTTCGTTAAAGTTCTAACTTGAAAATCACTCCCCTGTAGTGAGTTATTGAACCAACTTTCATCTATACAAAATTAATACAAATCAAAAGACGAATATTTTGCTATGAGTGCTATTGGTCGACATGCCTTAACGATAATTTGCATTGCATCAAAAGGTGATGATCACGCCGCACTAACGTGTTATTTCCTCGCTTGGTATTCGCTTTCAAATGGTTATTAAATCTATTTTTGGTAATTCATACATTCAAACAACATTTATTTCTTTTTCAAACTATTGATTTCTAAGTTTAAAGTAATCTTATATGAAGTTCAAGATGCATAATGAAGTATTATGATCAAATAATTGTAGAACTAACTAAAATACAAAAATAAAATTTCATTATTTGGGTTGGTTGTTGAGCATTATACGCGAATAAAAATGTGCATATCTTGCAATAAGTATTGTGATGTGTGTATTTAGTAATCATCAAATTTGTGTCAAAATTTATTGAAACGTCTATCACTATTTCAAGAAGAAATTATTTAGTAAAATATTTATAATCTTCTTAAAATATTAATGCATTTAGTATATTATATAATCCCTCTTATTCAAAATAAGGAGTCCAAATCTTCTGTCTAATCCCTCCAATTTAAAATAAGGAGTATAAATCTTCCGTCTCAAATGATATTTTATTTTATGTCACATTTTTTAAAATCCATCCTCACCATTTAAATCCTAACCTTGATCTTTAAACTCTAAATCTTATACAATCAATAGGACCCGTGTCGTTGCGAAAATTATGTGACAGAAGATGATATACCATTTGAAACATAAAATCTAAATCCCAAAATTAGCAATCTTATTAATTTGAACTTGGATTTCCTATCTCAAACATAGCCTCATCTTTTCTCACAAACATCGTCTCATCTTTTGTCACATCCCTTTTGAAAATGACGCATATTCTACTAATTATTTAGGATTTGAAGTTTAAAGTTTATAATAAGATTTAAACAGTTAGGATATGATTTTACAAAGATATGACATGAAATGAGATACCTTTTGAGAGAGAGAGAGAGAGAGAGAGAGAGAGAGAGAGAGAGAGATGTTTAGTAGTCGAAGAGGGTTTATTGTCGAGTTTAGTAAATAAGGGACCCAACTCGAAATTCATGTAACATCAAGGAAGTTTTCTGTAATTTAACTCTTTTTAAAGTTGGTTAATTGACAGGGCTGAAATTAGGCCACGTGTAGCAAAAACTGCCATAAATAGGAAACACTAAAACGGCGAGCGATATTACGCCACGTGTATCACAGCACCCAACTACCATACTAACAGTAAGACAGAAATGCTGCTCACTTTCCGGCGCTCTATCTCCTTCTCCTCCGTCACCACCTCCGCCTCTCTCTCCAGTTACAACACCCATTTCACAACCACCACAAATCTCTCTTTCTATAACAATCACGTTAGCATGATCAGAACCAGCACCACCTCGTCCTCCACAAGTATGGCTGCGGCCAGCTGTCACCTAATCCCGGGGCTGAGTCCCGCCGAAATCGACCGCATTGCCGACCAGACGTTTGAAAGATATTCGTCGGCGCTGTTAGGAGGAAAGAAGAGAGGAGGAGGGGTTTCAATTGTGTGGTTTAGGAATGATCTGAGGGTATTGGATAACGAGGCTCTGTTCAACGCCTGGATTTCCTCTTCTTCGATTTTGCCTGTGTATTGTTTCGATCCTCGCATCTTCTCCTCCGATACCCATTTATTCTCTTTCCCTAAAACCGGCGGTATGTATCTTCTTAATTTTCTCTACCTCATGCTTTTATCGATCAGCCCTTTTATTATCTTGGAGCTATTGAGTGATCACTGTCTTGAATAGAAATATGCAATTTGTACATTGTGAAACCTAAGTTTTTCAGAGTTCACAAGACTGACTGGTCCAGGGAACAAGGACAATGTGACTTGTGTTGTTCGGTCAGTGAGGTACCTAGACATAAAATTTGATATCTACGGGCTAATATTGGAAACCGTTGTTAAGTAACCAACTGATAGATATGCTTAAGCTGCTACATAGACCTGCCCATAATGCAGGTTATGACATAAACTCTCGCTTGACATGTGGAAAGATGAACCAACATGCATCACTAGGTGCATCACAAACCAAATGTAGCGCTAACTTATCTGCTAGTAATGTTGGATGAAATCCGAAGAGGGAGGGAGAAAACGTAAATATTTTGGGCTTGGGAACAGTTTATTGTTGTTGACTGATCACCTTTGTTGTTGGAAACTACACTTGTCATTTAATGATATTTTAGTGGGTCATGCTAACAAGTGCCCTGAGGGCACTAGTTAAGCATCCAAATGCTGTAATATTTTGCATTGGGAATTAGAAATTGAGCATTGCACGGTATCATTGATTGCACTTTTGTTGATTGTCCTAGTAAAACATTGCTATATTTAAAGGCTTAGATAGTGCCTTTAGGGCACTTGTTAGCATTTTCCTATTTTAATATGTGGCCTGTCTTCTTCAGCAATGTCTTACGAAAAATTACTTTCGACACCTCGTTTTTGGCAGCTCTGAGAGCACAATTTCTCATAGAGTGTGTGACCGATTTAAAAAAGAATTTAATGAAGCGGGGAATCAACTTGCTAATTAAACACGGGAAACCTGAAGATATTCTGCCATCGCTTGTGAAAACATACGGTGTCCATACGGTAAAAAGCGATTTTGGTACATGTTTGCTCTTTGCATACGTATTATTTCATTCTTGACTCTTACTACCTTCTGAACAAAAAAGTGTAATGTTGTCACATTAAATGTTGTAGGTGTATGCACATAAAGAAACTTGCAGTGAGGAGTTAAACGTAGAGAGATTGCTCGAAAGAAGATTGCGCCAGGTGGTGCCATCATCAATTGAAGGGAAATCCAGTAATCCAACTGTCAAATTAAAGCTGATCTGGGGCAGTACTATGTACCATATCGATGACCTACCATTTAATTCGACATGCTTACCTGATGTGTATACTCAGTTTCGTAAGGTTTGCTTCGTATTAGTTGTCAGTGGAGTCTATGCATTCATCCTATTTCAATGACCATTCTTTCTTCGTCAATCATCCCTTATTGATTATCTACACTTACAGGCAGTTGAATATAAATCTAAAATTCGAGGCTGCATCAAGATACCCACATTGCTTGGTCCTGCACCCTGCATCGATGATTGGGGACATATTCCTGCAATTAGCGAACTTGGACTTACCAAAGAAAAGGTATTTCACTTGTTCCTAAATAAATTATACTCTGCATTCTACAAGTGTGTAGAAGCATGCATGAAAGTAAATATTTAAGAAATAAGAAATCGTTCTGCCTTGTCATTCAGGTTAGCAAGGGACTGATGTTCACTGGTGGTGAAAGTGCTGCACTGACCAGAGTGGATGAATATTTCTGGAACAAGGTAAGATAACTACTTGGGCATTTATTCTCATCAGCATAATGATTTTCATGATATTACGGTCTCCTCTGCCTGCAATTTACTAAATTCTCAGAATGTATGTGACGAAACAAATGGTTAATGAGTTAGTCCTTTTAGAAGCCGTAGGCAACTAGTAGAAAGTAATCTTCAAATTTATCCCTTTACCTCACTCTTCCTACTTCCCGTTTTTTTTTTTTTTGTGGTTTACGCTGCTTGCTTCCAGGCCTCTCCTTTGGTTTGGGCCCCTTTGCCATTGCCTTTCTCATGCCACTTAATTACCTTGGCTTGACATGTTGCTTGTCAAATTGGTTTTTTTGAACTTAAAGGCTTATAAGTAGACTTGTGATATCGATGTTCTCCCAGTTGTGTTAACCCACAATTGTGGCTGAAGCAACCCCCGTGTCTTATTTCTTCTTGTTTTTAACCATAGAATGGTTCACATCCTTAGTTTATTCTTCAACAAAGGATGGTGGCCTGGCTCTACTTCTCTTGTTGTAGGTTTGGGTTTTTATGGACAGGGTGGGAGAATTTACTTTCCCTATTTTAAGATACAAGTAAATTAGCCTGCAACCGTTAAGTGCTGAGTTAATGATGAAATATGAAAACATGTATGACAAAGGACATCTTTCTCAGTAGTGTAAGTTTATTACGCTTTTCTGAAAATTCAGGTGAGTTAGCAAGCAAATCTCCTACAGTCTCAAAGGTTGATTTTAGGACAAAATGTTGTATTATGTCGTAAGTTTCGAAAGAGATTACCTGAATCAGAAGCTTTCCTACCAGACAAGTCTTTATAAGTTTATTTGTTCAAGAAACTATAAACCATTTAGTATACCTACGACAAAGGGAAAAGTTTCACCGAGAGGAAAAAGACAGTAAAAGTATCAAAGGAGGTAGGTATCTTAAACAATGATTGAAGAAACTGAAGAGTTTCTTAAGCTGTGCAGTAAACCAATTTTTCTTCTATAGGATTTGCTGTGCACGTATAAACAAACACGCAATGGGATGTTAGGGCCAGATTATTCAACGAAATTCTCCCCATGGCTTGCTTCGGGAAGCCTCTCTCCTCGTTTCATTTACGAAGAGGTATAAGAAATGTGGTTTCTAGTTTGTCCATTAACTCAATTATTTAACCATTGAAGTCACTAATTTTTGTTGAAGTTGACTTATGTTTATCAAGGTAAAGAGATATGAAAAGGAGAGACAATCAAATGATTCAACTTACTGGTATACAAATATCTCTTCTAATCATTCCTCTCTATTTTATTTCTTTGCCTTCTTTTTAATTTTGATTTATAAAGGAAGATATACATTGGAAACATATACAAAAAATGGATGGGAAATCCTTCAAGAAAGCAACAGCAGCAAAGCTAATCTCTTAAAGCATATATAAGGAACCCTTTCTTTACTAGATTAAGGTGCTACATGAGTTAGGTACTTAACATTGTGGTGGATATCAATGATATTGGAGGCTCAACTGCAAAAATATCATGAAGGATGCACAAGAGTGTAATGGGACCAGTTAGATTATTCCTTGTTCTTGGGCTATACTTACTTTATTTAAGAGAAGTTATAATAGTGAGTCCCAAGCATATAATCATGAAGTGTAGTATTCAACAAGGCATTTTAATTATTTCCAAGAATGACACTGTACTTGTGAAAGTGCTTTGATCTAACACGTCCTACGAACAATTTGGATGTGACGCAACATTGGAGAGTTATACCTACTCTTGCAAGTTTCATGATGCGATCATCTAATTGCTGTGCAAGAAGTATGAGAAGGCTCGAGAAGCACATAATTACCTATCCTGCTTGCTAGCTCATGGTCGGACATCCGCAGCAGCACTTGGGTGAAAGAAGTTTGATGATAAGGCATTACTTTCTGCATCATGATTCTTCTAAACTAGGGTTATTAAGATGGTGCAGCAGGGCATGTGCTAGTGTAACACCCCACATTTCCACATCGGAGAGAGGGAAGAATTTCGTATGGTTTATTACTAGCCCCTACTACCCATCTAGCATCAAATCATCCATGGACTTTTGGGTCATCTGGGATGGGCCGTTGACTCAAGATGCGGCGCTAGGTGTGGGCCTGATGGCGGACTAGGTAGCGGAACGTGCTTTCGGGCTCGAGGCGTTACAGATGGTATTAGAGCGGGCCCCCGGCCAAAACGCTTCCAGGCCTGCCCGGGGGGACGATCTTGGTATTGGTTTGGTTCGGCCTTGACGAAGACATCAAGGGTTTGATCGGGGGAGTTTGTAACACCCTGCATTCCCACATCGGAGAGATGGGGGAATTTCGTTTGGTTTATACGAAGCCTCCTTCTACTCACATAGCAACAAAGCATCCATGTGCGTTTCGGCTGCCTGTGATGGGCCGTTGACCTGAGATGCGGTGCTAGATGTGGGCCAATTGGCGGGCTAGGTAGCGGATCGGGTTTTCGGGCTTGGGTCGTTACGGATGGAGTATTCATTTGACCTGGGTAATGGGATGATGATGCTGACCAAGACTATTGATTGGTGGAGGATTTCGACTAGGACTGTTTGGCTGAACTCTCCATATTTGCTTTTTGGAAGAGCAAAAATGAAAAGAAATAGTAGTAGAGAAAGCAGTATTTAGCTGGTCTACCAATAGATCAAAGCTCGATGGTTTGTTCGTCACATATTTTGTAATGCTCCGAGCCCGAACGTGTGATTTGCAACATTAGCCAACTGACTCATAGGTCAATTTAGCTCACCACAAGCTCACCCTAAAAGTCCATGGATCGTTGTTGGTGCTAAGTGGCAGCAGGGGCCACCCACAAGTCACAAACTTCCCAAAAGTTTCTATGTGGAACTAGAGCTTACAATTTCCCCAGGACCCCCACTCAGATTCTTGATGTCTCAGGTTAAACGTGAACCAAAATCGTAGCTTATGCCGATCACAATTTGGTCAGAGTTCTGCTTAGATATAATTCGTAACGTTCCAAGCCCAATGTGCTAAGTTGCCGCTCAGTGACACACCAAGCACTTGGGTTAACCAAACCTACTACATGCCCACCCAAAAGTTCATGGGTGATTATTCGTGCTATGTGGTAGTAGGGGCCCACCTATAAGTCACATTGTCCCCAAATCTTTCCAATGTGAGACGAAAGTCCGATCCCCTATAATTTCCGACCACTAACTCACCAAGAAACTGGATTAACTAAGCCCACTACAGGAGCACACGAATTTCCACATCTTTCTGATGACGATGGGAGTTCACATATTTAGACTCTCTAAAGGATTTCCGCGTAGGAAAAAATATGTTTTGACTAAACAAAACATAGTGCAGTGACATCATATACATCAATTTAATCACGAAGAGCGAACGCTAACTATATGAGTTTACTAAAGTACCTCTAAGTACTTAATGCAGAAAATTTTCTAAACATTAGTATATTAATTAACTTCTAGTTGCTCCAGCATAAGTTACTCTTTGTAACGTTCTTGACTGCGTATTGTAAAAGTAATATCTGCTTTCTAGAATTTTCAATGGATTCTTAGAAACAGCTAGAAAGTAAGATGCAATTTTATATTGCACATTAAGATTTTTATTCTTTGTATAATTCAGCTTATTTCCTGTTAAACCACTCTTTTCTGCATGTCTGAATTATTTCCTTGTATAAGTTTGCAAGAGAAGTGATGTTCATGCTTTCAGGGTTCTGTTCGAGTTAATATGGAGGGATTACTTCAGGTTTCTGTCTATCAAGCAAGGCAATTCCATTTTCCATCCAGGTGAGACAGAGATCTATCTGCTTGGTCATCTGTTTCCATTCTCAAATTCTGATTTACAGAGGAGATTTTGATGGTTGTTATGGGGGTAGCTCAGCCTTCATAGTGGTAAAAATCCTGGGGTTGAGCTCCAATGTTACTGGTCTATCAAGAAAAGAAGGCGTCCTCGTACTAGTAGTTCTGGTATTCGTCTACTCCTAGGATCTCCGGATGAGCCCACAGAGCTCACCCTTAATTGGAATAGTCCATGAGCCCTCCACCACAGCACCCGAGTCGACCCAAAAAGAAAATATTTGGATTTCTGGTCTTTACTTTCCTCTCCCCCTCTTTAGTCCAGAGAGATGGCCCGCTATAATCTTGCTACTGTATTCTTTTAGAAAATTTGAAGCCAGCTATAATCTCGTTGTGGAATGCTTATTCCCAGGTGGCCCAAGGAAAGTGGAGTCTAGCTGGAGTCAGGATCCCGTTCTGTTTCAAGCTTGGAAAGATGGTTGCACCGGGTATGATCATATACGCCTGAATCTAACCTCCTCCCCTCCTCTCCCCCAACATATTGATAGAGAAAAGTTTCCTTTTTGACTTATTACTATTAACATATAAGCCTGATCTAACCTCCTCCTCCCCTCTCCCCCCACACAACAGATAGGGAAAATTTTACTTTTCTTATATTACTATTAACATAAAAGTTTGTTCAATTAGGTGTGTCTGTTCTCTGATCACTTTTCAACAAATAGGAATCACAACTTCCTCTTGCCTTCCCCTAATAGTCCTATTATAAGTTCTTCTTGAATTGCTAGGTACCCACTTATAGATGCAAATATGAAAGAACTATCAACCACTGGGTTCATGTCAAACCGCGGTCGACAGGTAACTCCTACGTCATATCTACATATTATTTTACTTGGAAAAATCATTCTGAGTTTAGGCAACGGGTAGACAGTTATTGGTATGTGATTGATTGCATGTTGAATAAGAAGATTACTATCTGAACCCGTTATTCACCCCTATCATAATGATAAAAGATTAAATTTGGTTTTGGTTTGGTTTGGTTTTAAAGGGATACACTAAAGGAAAAAGAACTCTAATGCTAGTTCCTGTTACCATCTTACATTCAATAATGGGGCAAAAGCAAGAAACATGAATCTGTAAACTTTCCTTCATTTATTTTTGTTTCTTTGTTCGTCTTTTGTCAAAAGAAATAAATGAATAAAATATGAAAAATGAAATAAAAATAAAAATAAAGCTTGACTGAAACATGTCGCTTCACTGCACTTTGAGGTCTGATGCAATAAGCCCACTGAACTTTATTTTTTTCTGCAATACGGCCACTAGACTAAGTATTGCAGTCAATATGCTAACATCTTTGAAGTTCATCAAAAAATTAAGCATGTTAACCTAAAATAGCGCAAGTACATTTCGTGGTGGGTCCCAAGTTGCAATATGGCCGCAGGACTTTGGGTAATTGTGCAAGCACATTATAAGATGCTTGAAACTCCCACTCCCACCTCATCCTTTCCCATATCTTATATTTTCTTAAGTTGTGCTCATGATTGGATGCTTAAGCTTTGATGACTGGCTTCTTAGACTTTCATTCTTTGCCACTTCGAATCTCGAAGCCAAAAATTCTTAACATGTCGAGGAGAAGTTTTGTGGCCTTCAAGGACAGCTGAACTCTTTTGTGGGAAGCATTATTTTCCCCTTCTTTTTTCTTTTTCTACCTCTTTCACTTCTTTTTTTGTGTACACTCGTGCTAGTCTTTTAATTTTTCCTACATCAGACCTTAGAGCCTTACCATGACACACCCGGTTCCAAGCCTGGATAAAGGAGGGTTGCGTGGTAGCCTGTTTATCAGGTCTCTCATGAACACCGCACTTTGATGTTTTATGATCCCTCACTTAGATATGGGATCTCATAGCTAATTTGTTTCCTTTCAAAATTTTATCTTGTATAGTCATTATTTTAAGCTTCTATCAAACAGACCGTCTTTTCTTGGCTTTGCACATTTATTTAGAAATGTCATCAATTGCCATATACTTTGATTTGAACATCTTTTCCTGGATTGTCCATATTAAGTAGAGCACAACGTTGTTGTCAATAATTCTGACATTTCATGAGTAATTATTGTTATCAAATTGGGTATTTAATGAGGGGCATAGCAGTAAAATACTACAATTAAGTATTTCATTAAGAAAGTGGACAAGTATCTTGGACAAATTAAAATAGCAACCCAGACAGTTTTTTTTTTTTTTTGGGGATGTGGGGGTAGATATTAAATAATAAAAAATGGAGAGTTCAACTGTATTTTGACCTCTAACTGCGAGCCCACTTGTTTCAAGCCCAGTCTTGCGTATTGATTCTCTCTCTCTCTCTCTCTCTCTCTCTCTCTCTCTCTCTCTATATATATATATATATATATATAAATTAAGAGTGTTGATTGTAATACTTATGGGTTTAGGGCTAGTTCTTGCGTGCATCCTACTCCTTTTGGGTTGAGAATATGGTTTTAGCCAATATCTAATATGCTGCGATTCTCTTAGTTTGATACACAATCAATAATAGTCTTCCTTCTTCTTGCTTCCCCTGTCTGTCCGCTATTGCTGTTGCATGTTTAGATGGAATTAGAGTCCTAAGGATTGATAAGTGACAAGTAGAGAACCAAAATCGTCTTTGGTATCACTACCAGCTTTGCGTGGAGCTGATATCGGACTCAAGTCCTGATTGAGCAAGAACGGGTGTATGGAATATCTGAACCTAGAATTAAGTTCAGCTCAGTGAGGTTGTACATATTCAGGTTTAGGTGCCTGAAACTTTTCCAACAATTCTCTATCGGAATTCTCCAGTGAGACTGTTCGTGAGGTGTTTGAAGTGATCTGGTGATCAGTGAGTAGAGTTTCTTAGGTTGATCAGTCAAAGTAGTGTACTTCTGTAGGTTGGCTGATTGAACTGGTTGGTTCATTGATTTCTTGTTGCTATGATTACGGGTCTTCATAAGTTGCTGCTCCAATTTCAATTCTTGGCGATTGTAAATTGTGCTCTAGTTGAGAGTTTGGTCAAGTTTGAAGTTTGGATCGACACTTCGGTTAATTTGGAGGGTTAGTAATCTGGTGCTCCAGTTGAGAGTTTGCTCTAGTTGAAGAGTAGTTCTAATATAGAAGTTCAGATTGATGTTTATTTTAAGATGGTCAAATCAACGGGTTTGCTGTGACATTGGTCAATTGAGCAGGGCTGTTTTGGCAGTTCGGTAAAATACGTGGTTATTGGGAGCTGTTCCTAATTGGTTGGTCAAATTGGTCCGTACTAGTGTAAGTTGCGCTGGTAGAAGATGGAAGACCTGAGAGTTTTGTGTGATTAACTAAAGCTTGTGTCCTGATCAGGTGAGGCTGAGTGTATTTTGTACGAGGCCATCTTCTGAACATGTACTATGGATGCTAAGCCATCCTTGGCTTGTTAGGCAAGAAGCTGGACTCAATTGGAATTGATATTAATAACGGTGAGGATTTCAAAAAGTGATTTCTAGTTGGAGAGTGTTGGTTTCATTAAACTATGTGTAATTATTATTTATGCTCAGCTTGGAGGAAATTATCATGAGAGTTTGAATCTTAGTCCTTCTGCGTTTGGGATTAGGTCTCTTGCTGTTAATTTGTGTTGCTCTCGAATTGTTAGTTCATTTTGCAATAAGATTAGTTTGATTCATGATTGGTGATACAGTAGTTCAGTCTCTCTCTCTCTCTCTCTCTCTCTCTCTCTCTCTCTCTCTCTCTCTCTCTCTCTCTCTCTCTCTCTCTCTCTCTCTCAGGTTACTAGTTTAAATTTTCCTTTATAAATACCCATGACCCAACATTTCTTTAACTGTGGATTTCATGACAGTACAGTTTAGTGCAATAAGCTAGAAAGAATCTCGAGCAACAAAATCCCACAACCATTTTTTTTTTTCATATCCCCCAGTCTGGTTGGGATATATATACCAGTCCCTGCCAGTGACTTTGAGTACATTTTGTGGAAACCTGGGCCACACCTTCCGAATTAGTCAAATCAAGCTATTACTGTACACACTGAAGGTCTAGCGCATGTTAAATCATTGATAAAGTATGCACTAATGGTGGCATTGGATTGTCGTTTGGTTGTTGCGGTCGATAGTTATCACAAATTCATTATTAGGTCCTCCCCCCAAGTTGTTCAAAGCTGCAGAGGAATAAGTTAGAATTTGAATATTTTTTCCCTTGGTCCACTTCTGCTCATATTGGGCTTAATGTTCTTCCTTTATACTGTCACCAAGCCCGAACTAAAAATTATTGGCTACCGTAGAGTTTGCACTGTGCTTGGACCACATTGCTAGCAGTCGAATTGGAGTTTTTGCTATCATGTGAATTAGTATTCACTGCAGACACTAGACTAACCAATCGGGTGAATCTCTCAACCAAGATTTTTTGTTGCTTTTGCACGGTGGTAGGGCAACAAGCTAAGTCTCCCTTTATGTTCACGAAGGCGTGGATACTGAATAGAACCCGAGGAGTTCACTCCTTTCCGTACTTGCATATCAAAAACTTCTGCTGGCACATCTCTTATCAGATGCTATATGAAGTTAAAATGTAGAAGTCGCTTCATCTGTGAAAATGGAATATTTCTGGTAATGTCCATTTCCAAATCAGTCAAATGGAAGATCATATAGTGGTTGGAATCATCGAGGTTATTGCTTAGCAACACATTAGCCGCGAAGTTTGTGTTGACAAAAGTGTCCTTTCCGTTTTTTTTTTTTTTTCTTTCCCTTTTTGCTCGGGGAATTTATGGTGGGAGCAAATAAGAACTGGAGAATAATTAATTCAGAATGAGGTTTGCTTATTGTTTCATTTGGTGGCTTACAAAATGGGTGTTATAAATCATCGGAGGAAGTGAGGAAGATGGCCAGGGAAGGATTTAGTTGATGGAAGAGGTTATTACTTAACCATTGATCTCTTTATCTTTCTCTCCCTCACCCACCTTCATTTGTTTTGCATTCATTGAAACTAGTGAGTCCACGGAGAGTATTGCAGTTGTGGTGCTGATGGTGAGTAGTATTGTGCACTGGGCAGGGACGATTGTGGTTGGTAGTGTCATCAATAACAGATGTTATTGTGGATTTTTCCTTTCTTTTTCCCTGCTCTATAGGGGTAAGTTTTTCTTGTAACAAAGTTATTGACTATCCCAAGAAAGCCTGCTTTTTGTTTTTAAGTGACGTGTACAGGAGTTGTTTGCTTTGGGGATATTTAGCAAGGTAATATAACTGTATAACAAACTTTTGAGTGGAAAATCTTAGAAATGTCAGGTAAAGTGGGAAACCGGATTGCTCCAATGCACGCTCAGCAGCCGAATTAGGAAAAGTTATTGGTGATCATATTGGGAAAAAGGTCTATGTTCCAGACAGAATCATCATTCAATCCTATCCGTAAACCATGAATGTTTCTTGTTCTTTCTTCACTTTTTATTTGGTTCGTTGTAAGTGCAACCATTAATTTTAATGTACAAAAATCCTCTACAATGTACTTCTAACTAATCTCTACTTTCTGACAGATTGTTTGCTCGTTTCTTGTCCGAGACATGGGAATTGACTGGCGTATGGGAGCTGAATGGTTTGAGACATGTCTGTTGGATTATGACCCATGTTCCAATTATGGTAATTGGGTCTATGGTGCAGGTAATCTACTTCATAATATCAACTTTCCCTAGGATTCGTTTAATTTTTTACTTGTATCCTCATTTGTCTTGCTTTTATCAATGGAATGGGCTTGAACTCTTAAATGGTTTTCATCAACTACAAAGACCATATTACTACATGTGGTTGCTTTCCGTGTAGATCTCTCCCAAATTAATCGGCATTTAACCTAATGTGATTTCATGTGGGTTGCATCCATCCATGAACAAAATGATTGGATAGACATTGGCGAGTGAGCTCCTCGATTGCACTAAAATTGTATCCATGCCAAGAAACCTTAGGCTTGTTGTCTATATGTCTGAATGCATATATTTAAATCACTCTCCAAAAATTGCCATTATCAAACCACATCACTATCATGGTGATGGTCTCATTTCCTCGTGTAATTTGCACAACTTAAATATGAAGGTGAAATTGATGGCGCTGGTAGTAGATCTGCAAAACATGAGGCCATCATCCATAGAAGTAATCTTCAATATTTTTATCACTTGCGAACCTGGTGGTAGAGTGAACCATGGGAGATGTCATTGATGTCCACGGAAAGAGAAAATCCAGTGTGGGGATTGTCATGATAATTGTAACTGACAATATTTTTGGGATTTATCTCCTGCGCATGTAAGTGCTTATGTGATTCATACACATACTCATCGAGTGAGTCCTGTTCCTGTTTTGATTCAATTCAAAAAGAGTCCTTATGCGAGTCAATTATATAGGGAGTCCTTATGTGATTCAACCGCATGGTCCTCGAATGAGCTGCATTCCTGATAGACACCGTGTACGAAATTCTGAATAATAGGCAGTGTGTGTAAGTTCTCCTTGGCTAATGTTACTCTTACTGACGACAACCTCAAATTTGTGAGCATCATTCCATGGATGGGGATATGGGCGATGAAGAGCGGCGCCCCATAGTTCCAGTGGCAGTGTTGAAGGATAGATACCCTTCAACAATCTCATATTTAGAACCATGCTATTTTCTATGAACCATGCATCATAATTAGGATCATTTGCCTTCGGCTTAGTAAACTCAAGATTCAAGTAACAACCAAGGCCTATCTCAATTATAACAGTCTGCAGTCTCAGACCAAGATAAGTAGGTCACATCATTCAGTTTCCATGGAGTTAGTCAAGCTGCCAAGAGCTTGAGAGTAGGTGAGTTTCCTTGGAGTCAGTCAAGCTTCCAAGAGCCTGAGAGTGGGTGATGTCTCTTAGGTTGGAGGTGGCAGAAGTGTTGTTATTTTCAGCCATGAGAAGAACAAATAGACTGATGTTTAAGAGAGAAATTAGAATAAATTGAAGAATGGATTGAAGAAGAGTGTAAGACACAATTAAGCCTATTTCAAAGCAGCGACGAAGAGGAACCCTAGTTCCAAAGTCTAGCTAAAGAACGAGAAAATCTGCCCACGTCAATGGAGTTTGACTCAAAGATCCATGTATGCTCCGAACTAGATGAGTTGAGAGATTCTAAAGAACCCTGGAATGAACTCCTAACGAGCCTGCAACTGCATTAAATGACTGGCAGCAGTCATGTAACTATACAGTCATAGAGTGGTTGCAGAGAGGGGGCACAGCGCTTATTAGACGCAGAGAAAGTGTGGTGGTGCTGCAATCGATGGAGACTTGGTCGAGACTCGGCGAATTGGGTGATTGTGGTTGCTCTGATACCATATGGATAGAAATAATTAGAATGATCTTATTCACGAAAGAAGCATCAATTTATAGAGGAAATGATGCAGATAAATCTTAATGAAGAGACACTGCATGAATCTTAATAATATAAAGACTATTCTAGAACAGATAATACTTTCATGATTTTTCCAACATTCTGAGTGCTCAAGTCTTCATTCACGATATAGTGGACAATTAGACTAGGGCATTTTCTGACCTGTAATTTAGTTTAACAATTCTAATGGTGTAGTTATATTCCTGGTCTTTACATGAGCTATAGTTTCCTTTTCTTTCTTCGACCATGTACTTTATGGATCCCGGCTGAACTAGTCATCATCTTTCCTGCTCCTTGTAGGTGTTGGAAATGACCCCAGAGAGGATCGGTACTTCAGCATTCCCAAACAAGTAAGTGAACTGAATATTTGAACATTACATATTCTCTTTTCCTTTTGTATGTGGTTAGAACACTTCACGGAAAGTTTGACACCAAATAGATTGGTCAGCGCACGGTTGCTGGACTAGAGTTAGTGACTGATACTGGCAACTATAAGTCCACTATTTCAAACAACTTTAGTTTATACGGTCATAATTTGATGTTCGATTGGAAAGTTAATTCTCTTCCCTGCCCCCATCTTGATCAACTAATTTAACTTTAGATTATCATTATTAGTGGTGAAGCCAATACTTTGAAAAGGGACTCGAAATAAAAGGCTTAATTTTGTTTACTAGCACAAGATTGAGGGCATTCTATTAGCACAATTGTAACTTACGAAAAGAGGGAAAAGCTTTAGAAGTTCTATCCTTCCCCAGGCCCCACCCTATCCCCCTCCCTCCCCCCAAATTTAAAAAAAAAAAAAAAAAAAAAAAAAAAGAGCTAAAACAAAACCAAAAAAAAAAAAATATCTATCTCACCATGAATCCTACTATGGTCTTTGTTGGAGGTGATTCCTTATCTATATATCTTTTCATCTGGTAAAGCTTTTGCTACCTTAACGACTTTTTACCGCCGGGACCTTTTGAAAGAAATCTGTCTTTACCATAAGTCATTTGTTTTTTGTAGATGACTGTTATGGTTTCTTTGATGCGCATCATCTCATTTGGCATTTCTTCTATGGTGGATCTTAGACTCTTATGGCAGTGAGGCCAGAGAATTCATTTATTACCAGAGATTTTATTTACCGAAAAGTGATATCTCATTCACCCCAAATAATGATTGATTTAAAGTTGTTGTGATTTAAGTGTTTGAAAGTCCTGAAGGGCAGATGACGGATGTGCATCGCAAATATTTGGGGTTCAATATGAACTTCCCTTTGGAAAGAAAAAAAAGAGACAGGAAGTTTCAAATATATTAATTTGAAGGTGGCAAAAAGCTAAATGGATCTGAAGCAAAGGTATTGTCCAAAGCAGGCAGGCTAGGTTGATCAAACAAGTTTTCTCCAAGATTCTAGGTTGATCAAACAAGTTTTCTCCAAGATTCTCGTAATATCAAATATTAAGCTGCCTCAATCCTTTTTTTTGTGTGGTATCTTTTTTCTTTTTAATAAAGAAAAGAGGGCAGCACTCCTGGGATTTTCCTAGCACAAAAACATATAAAAGGTGGGGGCGTTAATCACGTGACTACTAGGAATACACGGAGGGAGACATAAACCAACCTTTAAAGAAACAAGAACTGAAAGCTTGACCTAAGCAGAAAAAAAGGCAGAGGGGCCTAAAAGCCAAACCTACGAAGCTTTCCAAGTTTGCCTATGGATTAGAGAGCAGCTAGCTTCCTTGTTATTTCATGTTCTCTTTTTTGCTTTTTTGTGTTGTTCTGGCATATCATTGTTTCGCCTTTCATTATACTCTTTCTATTTCTATAGAAACTATCTAACTCTAATAGAAGGAAAATTAATTCTATCTTCAAGCTCCGTTGACACCTCTAGGGAAGCCCAACTCAGAATTATGAAAGAATTCTGCTGAGAATCCAAACTTAGATTAGCTAGTAAATCTGCAATGTTAGCACCTTTGCTAAAAAGATTATCATAGATAGAACAGCATTAAGCTTTCTCATTTTACTGAACTAAGTAATAAATTCCCAATGGGGTGAACTGAAACAAGCAGGATCTTAACTAGATTCTCAAATCAATCTCCAGCCATAAATAATGGAAACCTATTCCAGGCTTGCTGCAAACCAACATAAACTGCCTTAGACTCCGGCACCATATCACTTTGAATAGAGTAGAATTTTGAAAAGGCCGAAATGTCCCTACCTGCATAATCCCATAACACTTCACCTCCAGCTGGTAGCCGTGAACCATAGACAGTTAGGCCCTGCTTGTGGTCACCAAGAGCATAGAGCTTGATGGAGAGACACATCAAAAAGTAGAACACCAACCGTTTTTGAGAAGAAAGACCAAACCAAGGGAGCCTTAGAACCAGTGCAATGCTGATTGATCGTGTCTTAAGAATCAAGACTACAAACACATTTAGAGGTCATCTTGAAGCCTCTAGCTGGAACTGTCATATGTAGGGATGCCCTTGTGAAAGATTTTTCATAATAAATTGGAAATTTTAATGGGAATGTATGACTGCTAACACGCTGCATGGAATGGACTTTCTTTCTTCTGACCTTTTTAGAAGATATCTGACCAATATCCACCATGACAGGATCAGGATCAGAGTCAGGATTAGGATCAGTAACCATTAGTTGTGTAGACTCAATAGTTTTTTGTCCTGTAGTAGATTGCTCACAACTATCAGCCTTGAGTGTGGCTTCGAACTCAATGTGTTCTAGGCATGGCCCAATAGTGTGTAGTTTACCTGCTATCACCCATTCATTATGTCCATTTAAACATGTGGGTGGTGTTTAGGCTGAATTCACGAGTCGTGTTCAATGGATCAGACCTGTACAATCCCAAATAGATGTATAGTAGTGTCTCAGAACATGATGTTGTAATTAGTTAACCGCTCATCATAAGTGGAATGGGTCATGAATTGGAGAAAGGAGTTGCAAATTTAACTATTTCATTGTTGTATGTTGCAGGCTCAAAGTTATGATCCTAACGGCGAGTATGTAGCATACTGGGTGCCAGAGCTGCGATCTCTTCCAAAAGAAAAGAGGAACTTCCCTGGACAGTCGTACATTAAGCCTATTGTAGCTCTAAAATATGGGAACAAAAACATGACTAGTGGTAAGCCCATGCTTGTAGGGCGAAGACGAGCCAAGCTTGAGAAAGACAATCAAAGGACTTGAGCAATAAAATAACAAGGTAGCCTGTCACTAAAGAGTTTCATGCTTGGTGATAATTATTTAGACTCCT
>JAOWAN010000005.1:14926301-14937136 GCA_028566635.1 Lobelia cardinalis
AACCATATATTTTTTATCCATACAAATATTTTTTTAATTTTTTTTAAAATTTTTAAAAATTTAATTATGTTTTTAACCCCCCCCCCCCTCTAGCTTATTTCTTTCCAGTGGGACTAACAAGTATCATGCAAGAGATCCACTATAGCTAGCATTTTAGCATTGTTACCAAGCATAACCGATATCCGCTCAGCTATGCTTTCATTGTTCAGATCTATGACTAAGGGTGGAAGGAACTAAAGAAGGGAAGAAGATTAGTTAAGGGACTCTGCAAAAGCAAGAAAGTGTTAGTTTTTTTTTTTCAAAAGTTGAACCAGATCTGAAAAAAGGTGGGTTTTAGGGGTAAAACAGACAAGGGTCAGACAGCCGTAAGGTTAAATAATAGCGAAAGGTAAACGGACATAGGTCAGAGAGACAGGTGTACGGTTTAAGAAAACAGCAAAGGGAGTTGACTATGGGATGACACTGACATTCACAGGATAACACGTTTGGACAGGAGGTTAGACGTGTGTGCTGTTTTGAGAGTTCAGCCAGGGCTGTAATTGTAGGAGAAGTATAGGGCTGTTGGGGGACGAGACTGAAGGTGGAATAAAGACCAGAAGAGGGCAGAATAAAAGAACTGACTGCAAAAGTGAGAACTGTGAGAGGGAAGAATAAGATGATAAGAGCACCCAAAGAGAACTTCGGCTCTGAAACCAATTAATGGCAGAAACGTACAAAATTTCAGAAATAGAAGCGAAGAGAGAAAGAGAAACAAGCTTACCCTCGCAAGGGATAAGCCATGCCCGCAGGCCACGGGCAAAAGCCAAACTCAAATTTTATTAATCAACTCTGAATAGATCTGGGGCATTACGAATTTATTTGTAGGCCTCAACTATTCTCCTAATAATACTAGGACTAGGACAGAATTAACCAATACCACTAGGAAGTAGGAATAGGAAAACAATTGTTTACTATATAATAGGACTTCCTAATTAATATGACTACGAATAGGAAAACAGCTAGTTACTAAATAATATGATTTTCCTTATAAATAAAGGAACTAAGTAATAATAATATTAATCCTGCTTTACCAAAGGAAAAAAAATACTACTAATCCTAATCTACCATGGACACTTACTAACATACCAAAAGGTCTTGTGTGATGGTGCAAGATCTTCTCAATGTGCATGAAGCTAACTTATCATGCATCATAAAACTTGTGTGTATTGTATGAAAACAATGCCTTTATTATGTTACAGTTGTTTGATTTGTATACGGCCCCTCTATAACACTCTGAAAAGGATAGAGGTCGAAATGAAGCACGTAATTTGAACTTGCATATGCACAAAGCTTTTGGCATTTTATTTTAAGGGCTATATAGCAGTGATTCTAACAACCTACTACCATCTCACTTTCGTACATTCAATAAGTAGCTGATGAGTGTATTTATTCGAACCCTTTGGGCTTAGAGTTTTTATTTGGTCCATTTTCAAGGTGGTTTTAGTTTTGATTATGTATTTTTCTCTTGCTTTAAAGATCAAGAACATTATTCATTGAAGGAGTGATTCCAAGTCAAAAGAGTGAAAAGAGGGACCATGCTCAAGCTGAGGGAAGGAAGAAGAAAGCAAACAACTCTGGGGCTGTTGGAGATGCCTAAGCACCTGCCACTCAGAAGTTTTTCGCTACAGGATGGCAGATTTAGCAAAAGAGGAGCTACAGCGGCGATCTTTGGTCCTCAGACACCAGGATACCAGATTCAGTAAAAGAGGTGCTGCAGGGGTTTTTGAGCCGTGTCTCCTCAACTGGAGCTAGAAAGCTTTGTAATTAACTCCAGGAAATCAGAGAGTATAACTAGGTACTCTAGGGATGATTTAGTGCTTCTTTTAAGCCTCTTTCTCTCTCTATATATATATACTCTATCTCACTAACCCTAGTTCTTTCTCTCTTTACTCTCGCTCCTCTCTCGTTCCTAATCTCTTCTTCTCTCTTCAGCAAGGAACAAAACAATTAGAGTTAATATTTAGATTCAGAATAATTGTTCGTTATCTTTTCATTCACTTGTGTTTGTGATTAAGTTTGCTCTTACCTTTGATATTAGTATGATGTTATAGGATGATGGACAGCCCTATATTTGATTTATAAAAGCTACTGCAATTCTACTCTCTCATGTTATTTCTAGAACTTTGGTTACATAATCATCAATCAATATGATAGCCTAAAAAGAACCAAGGCATATCAACTTTAGTTAATTTATCCATCCGTACTTGGTATGACACTCTACTTTCACTTCATTATTTGCTTGACCATGTGCTCTTGCACGTATAAACTATAGCCCTAGTTTTGCCACAACAGTAGCTGATGTAAAAACGGACCTGCTTCAAAGCACCAAAAGTCGCAAACTTGACTCTTGAGGTAACATGTACAAATTTTACCATATTCAAACAGCCATATAAACAATCTGGTGAAATACTGAAATAATAACAACAAATCCCATCATGAAACAAGTGGCGACAAAGTGCAAGAGAATGCCACCGAAGAGAGAGAGAGAGAGAGAGAGTCTTACAAAACAGCTGCTTTTCAAACTACAAATGTAGCAAGAAGGGCATGCAACACCGCCCAGTAGATAATAACACCAAGCCTAAGAGCAGGCTGCCGCATTAACGCTCTATCGCACGAAACCCTGGAAATTGAAATGTTCATATAAGTCAAATGTTTTAAACAAGTCTAAAATAGAGAACAAGGGATATAGATAGTACCATAAGCCATCAACCATGTCTGATACAGGCCTTGTAAACCTTGGGACAATTTTTGATGTGGTCAGTGACTTAAATCCATGGGCTGAGGTAGACAAGAACAACATGGATATAAGAATAAGAAACATAGAAGTGATGAACATATAATACTCCAACCAAACATAAATGCTAGCATTGCCTCGGCAAATAATCCGGGAAAATTGTTAATTCATTGATGCAAGGGACCTCTTTCTATTCCATTTTAGCCTCTCCATGCAGAAAAGCTTGTGTATGAACTTGTGCTTGTTTGTTTAACAGATTCGGCAGTTCAGGTCATTACAATGAAGTGTGCAAGTGAAAACAAAGGCTTCCCTATTACAGGACCAATACACAAGTTTTTCTCCTCCCAGTAGGTGGGTAATCAGCTTTCAAAAATCTGAATAAAAAGATGTATATGCGAAATACCTAGACTAATACTAGAATTTTAATTGGAAAGGACCACTAAGAAAACAAAACTTGTTTCTGGGACATGCGCAAGAGAAACAATGGTCGCTCATTTAATGTTTGGAGTAATATCTACAATTCACAGCTTAACTATATAAAAGAAGGGGCAAAATATTACCTTTATCATCATCTTCGTCTTCTAACCTTTTCTCATTATCTTGGTCCATATCTATGGCAATGGCAACTTGATCATTATTGATTTTGCGCAAACTGCGAACTTGAGGTGCAACTGATGTCCCTTGTACCGACCATTTGTTGATCTGCATTCGTATCCAACAATACTAGATTAAGACTCTTCCAAACAGGCAAATGTTTAAGTAACAAAAACCCAGACAATCAACCAGACTTTTAAAAGAATTACAGTGACTGAAACATTTGTCCCTATGCCAATTCAATATCCACAGAATTCAATATTATTTTCTTCTTCTTTTGCGATAATCAGAATGTGAAATCCATCCTTATAATACTTCTTAATAATTCTCCGAACAACTATATTAATCAAGTGACAAAATTTGGGCAAACTTAAATTCAATAAAGTTGGTCTCCTATAAGAAGAAACAATGATGAGTAGAAGGTGCAATAGAAACAGTAAAATAGCTCTCCCACTCCACCAAACACACACACACATTAAAAATCCACAAAGTGGCAAAGGGAAGCTAGATAGTCAACTTTGGGTGACTCTTGGAAAATAACACATAACAAATAAGGCAATAATAAAACTAACTAGGTTGTACACCCGGGGAATGTAGGATACAGGGAGTGTGAGAGCTGGGTAGGGAGTGACTGTTAACAGTTATACACTAAAAGCCAATCACTACAAGTAGTGAAAAGAGTGCTAACACCTGAGACAAGCTATGTTAAAGAGAGACACCAAAGGATGCTTGTGGTATGCCAAAGGTAGGTGGTGAGGACAGCAAGAGTAATGACTTTTATGATTTTAACTCTTGTTCTGTGAATTGGGACGCCAAGTTATTGTTAAGCTGCCGATAATATCCAAAGCACATGACATACTCATGCATTATATGCCAATCTCGTACACTAAATGATTCCACCAAGAGAAGTTAGGGACAACCGGGCAAGCAGCCCCAGCATGGTTTCATTCTTAGTGGCCATCCCCTCGGTAGAACTAACCATGAGATGGTAGGCAAAATATTTCAAGGAAAGATATGGAGAATATGCTCAAGGGAGATTTAAAGGTTCTGCATAGTTTTTCCACCTAGGCTTGCATGTGGGCCCTTTGCATGCAGCCCATGCTTGAGCATCATTCTATAGTTAGGCGGGCAATTCCGTCGGTGCTTTTGGAGGGCGAGGTCCCACTGGTAGGTGATGAAAATTTTGTTGGTAACTTCAACATAGTAGGTGATGGTTCCTTGATGCCAGAGTATACTTGGCATACATGTGAATTACAGTGTATCGGGCCTTCTGTACCTATACCATGGTCTTCCTGCACGTTTCTCCTTTCAAAGTTTGCTGCTGCAGTACACACTTTCTTCGACAAGTACTAATATGCTGCCAGGTCCATGCTGTAGTTTTATAACAAGTTACGGATATAATTGAAGAGCCTATACACTATTACCATGATAGTTCTATATAATAGCTTAAGCCTTTAGACCAGTTAACAATTAGCAGATACATTATATAGTAAGGTGACTTACAACGGGTTCAGCTTCTGTTATTTCAGAAGTCGTAGCTATCCCATGTCCAGAATCATCAAGATCATGAAGCAGATTTAACTGGGATTCCTTCTCCCGCAACGATTTCTCAAGAAATTCCCATTTGCCTTGTAACTCTTGTACTCTACTCCGCTCTAACTGTAACAGGTTATCCCTGCTTTGCACCACTTCCTTTAAATCCTTCAATTCAGATACAGTTGAAGTTATCTTTTTCTGAAGTATATCCTTGTATTCGTGAACCTGATTGCTTTTCTTATCAATAAGATGGACATCATGCTCTCCCATCCCAGAAATCGCTGAATCTAACCAACTCAGCAAGTCCCAAAGCTCATCAAAGTTATTTTTGTTCATCTTGGACGCAAGCAAAGCATCATTGGTGCATCTGGTCACTTCTTCCCTCAAAAAAGAGATTTCTGCATCTCGTTCTTCTAGTTGAGACTGAAGCTTCTCAACCTCAGAGAGGAGGGTAGCAGACAGATGGTGAAGTTCATCAAATTTGCTCACTGTTACAGAGAGCTTTTTTATAGCTTTCCCGCGAGAAACTTCAGCATTCTCCAACTCTAGATCCTTCTGCTGCAAGAGGCTTTCTAGTTCAGCAACCTTGTTCCTCAAGTCTTCCATTTGGGTCTCCTCCTCATCAAGGGCTTGCATCAGACCTTCAATTTCTGTAATATAACATCAGAAGTTTTGTTAGTGATGATTATACTCATCAGCATAGCTAGGAAAACAAACACAATTAGAACTTGGAATAGCGGACCTTGTTCTTTGGCAGCCAAAGCATCTGTTAATGATCTTACTCTCCCCTGCATGTCCACTGATGTGGCTTCTTGATCTTCTAGGTCTTTTATCCTCTGCTGGAACATGTTACATTGCTGGTCCATCACATTCACATGTCCCTGTAAATCATGTATTTGATCCTTCGCAAGCTGAAGCTCTTGCAAGTAGTTCTTAGCAGCAGCTTCAGCTTCCTTGATCTGACTAACAAGTTCCACACAAATTCTGTCCTTTTGAATGTCCTTCTCCCGAAGTTCTTTCTGCAGATTTGAGATTGTAGTCTTCATCTCCATTTGACTAGCCTCCACAATCTCACCTTGAAGACTGTGGAAATCTTTCACAACAGATAATAATCTGTTTACCATGGTTCCAATACACTCTTCAGAGAATGAAAGAGTCTGTCCACTAAAAAGATCTCCACCATCAGTAGCTAAACAAGATTCCATGTTGTACCTAAGATCTCCAACAGATGTAGCATTCTCAACCAGTTGACCTTTGCACTTCTCTATTTCCATAATTAAACTCTTGCAAGCCTCATAGAGTGTAGAAATATTCTTACGCAGAGCAAGATTTTCGACACCTGTTTCTTTCTCAGTGATTTCTAGTCTAGCAATATCGGCCTTAATAGATTCAAAGGAATGCTTTTGCGCGGTCATTTCTCCATGAAGCGTTCCCCATGTTTCTGATAAGCAGATAGCTTCTTTATGTAACGAATATGAGTGACTCTGCAATTTTTCCTTAAGAGCAGCAATCTTTGACGCAAAATCTTGCAAATGAAACCCAACAAAGCTCCATAATTCGGTTATAGTGTCATCAGTAACTTGCTCTCCAGTTGTGGAACCCAAGAATGATTCTCCGTGCAGCAAGTTCACCTAAACAGAAGGAAACCCATCATTGACATGTGATAAACAAGAACAAGAAAAAGAATATAATTCTTAGAAACATAACAGGAATGACTTCCACCTAATCGAAGGATAAAATTTAACTACTTTTTCTTTTTCTTTTCATTAAGATATTTTCCTCAATTTTTTTAAATATATAATGACAAGCTACTTTACAAATTTTAGGAGCACAGCATTTAGTCAAGAATTTGCATTGACAAATGGAAAGAATAACCAAATTATACAAGGCACGAACAAGATGAAGTTCTTTTAATGGAAAAGGCAAGATAAACAAGATGATATGCAAGCTGCAAAAAATCATGAAAACTAGCTGGAGTGAATAAAAAGAAAGATACTAGATCCTTCAATAACGCAATCTGGCTTCCTTCAACATACTCTAATAATGTGTTGAACCATTTCATAGGAAACAAATCTGAATAAATGTGCAGCAAGAAACAAACACAGTGGATCAAACTAACCAGCATCCGATCAAAATAATGAAAAAGAATAGATAGCTCAATTGAGATGTTCAAAATGATATTAAAACTTCTTAACTATGAGATGATGAGATGGAAAAAAGCGGCTTTAATAGGTGGTGGATGAGTGGCACAGAGAGAGGAAGGTGACTGAATGGTTAAAGATGATCCATTAGTTAAGAGAAAGGAATTAAGCTTCTAGCAGGAGTAAATAGAGGAGTTGTGAGCCGACAGGTTGTCGGAATAATGCATTTTTTCGGAGTGAATAAAGGTTTGGGTGCAAGACAGTTAACCCCGAATCTGGGATTACTTGCCTATCAATTACGGTGAATCAACTATTATGCTCTAACAAAAAAAAAACATTTGATAAAAGAAGAATATCATTGATAGAGAAAAAAGTTACAAAGACGGCGGACAATTAATTCACCAAAAAAACAAAGACACGCAAATTACTCTATAACCGCTTTCCAATCTCTGGCCAAATCTCCCAAGACGAACCCTGGAAAGCGCCAAAACTTCTAGCCCAAAGAGAAGATTGCACAATGATCTTCTCCCATACAACGGAAGCGATAACTCTTGATTTCTGAAAATCCGAGAGTTTCCCTCAATTCAAATATTCCACGACAGACTGAAAACAGCACAATCCCAAAGCACTGAAGCATTCCTCGATCGACCAAAACCCAAAAGACTAATCATGCAGAACTCATCCACATTACAAAGCATAATACAAATCCACCCTCTACCCCAAACAACCTGCCCCAAAGACTTTAAGTCATAGTGCAATGCATAAACAAATGCTCGTGAGATTCACTAGCCCCCCATACACATAACACACATCTGGAGAGACATACATCTCCGGGTGTCTCCTCTGCCGCCGATCATTAGTATTCAAACGACCTAGGACCCCCGACCAAGCAAAGACTTTGTTTAAATGAAACCTTGGACTTCCAAATGATATGATAAAGAGGAAAATCAAACCGTGTATGTAGACGAAGAACTTTAGTGAAAGACTTCACATAAAAGAACACAGTATGTTAAAGAATCCAAATTCGACGATCGGATTGAAGATCCGAAGGACGAAAACAAGACAACTATAACAGTAACTCCGCAACCGACAAGGATTCTCTACCATTAAGATTCCTCATAAAAAGAAAATTCCATGTTACCTGACCCCCTTCCCTAAAAAGAAAAGTAGCAATAGGTGCATAATGAAAATAGAAAAGGCGAAACAAACGAGGAAAAGAGAGTTTGAGAGAAAAGTTCCCTATCCAGTGATCCTCCCAAAATCGAACTCGATTCCCAACCTCAAAAACGAACATGAGGATAGAAGAGATAAAAACAACTAGAAATAAAACCTGGCATATGTAAAGAAAGACTCGCAGAAGCATCCCACCCATTATTGTTAACACCAAACTTGCTCCGTATAACTCTATGCTATGAAGAAACATGCTCCAACAGAAAACACCATAACCACTTACCAATCAAAGAAATATTTTTGATAACCAAGTTCTCGGGCCCTAAACCCCCTCTTCCTTAGGCCTACTCAACTCCTTCCAAGCCACCAAATGAACCTCCCAGAACCCACGCCACAAAAAGCAGCGCATTATCCCCTCTAAATGCTCAGCCACCCCATAGGTAACTTAAACTGAGAGAGAGAGAGATAATTGATAGGAATACTAGACAAACATGACTCAATGAAAATAACTCTCCTCCCAAAAAGCGACGGATTATCCCCTCTAAACGCTCAGCCACTCACATAGGTAACTTAAAACGGAGAGAGATCATTGATATGAATACTAGACAAACATGACTCAATGAAAATAACTCTCCTAGTCTCCTCCATAAAGAAAAATAAGTACCCTTCCACCCAGCTAGCCTCTTTGACACCTTGTCAATAATCGGTTTTGATATAGTATAGTTTTATCAATTAAAATTCAAGATGTCTAGGGGTTGTCATAACACGTCACAGTTTTAGTTGAAATCTTGCCTACTACAAACACTTATGAAATCATTTGAAACTAAAATGACCCCACTACCTGATATCAAACAAAATTTATAGACGTAATTGAATGTGCGCTTCTCATTATAGTCTCTTACTACCAAAAAAAAAACAATATGAATATAAAGAAACAGAATAGTAAACGACTGGGAAACTAACCATTTCTTATTAAATCAAAAAAAAGAAAATGACAAACTTACTTTGTCATCTGAACTGCAAGAAACAAGACCACTGGGAGCATCTCCTAGAGCTTGACCAACCACATTAAAAGCATCAGATGATTTCAAAGAAGAGTTGATGCTGGCCTCCAAATTGCATAAAAGTTCCAATTCGTTGGGTAAAACATCGGTGACAATATTGTGAATTTCAAGAAAGCCTACCCTTAGTTGATCTACACCAGATTTTAACACCTGGAGTGCAGAAACTTGTTTATTTCTTTCCTGCAACTGTATGGCAGATAAATGTTCAAGACGTGAAAGACTTTCACATTTTGCAGCCTCCTCCAAATCCCTTTGCTTAGATAGTTCTGAAAGCTCCATGGTGACTTTTGATAGTTCCTCCTGAAGGCCATCATTTCTTTCTTGAACCTCATTTAATTCAGCAAGAAGTAGTTCAGCAGCTCTTTTGGATTTCCTTGAATCTTGTTCTGAAGAAGCCATGGCTGCATGTAAATCATGCCATACTTTGTCAATATGTTTTAGCTTCTCGACAGGATCACTGGTACTGGATACGGAGCCAACATCAATCTCAGCCAAAACACTCAGCATCCTACTCAAAGTTTGCCTCTTCTCCTGCAGCTCACTATCAGTTTCTGCAAAACGATTCTGCATGAACAAACTCTCTGATTCAAAAGCTTTTATCTTTTGATGGTACTCACTAATAGCACTTTCCCGGAGTTCAATCACCGATTTCAGATGTTCCACCTCGTTTGTTACATTATCGATGGTTTGCCTCAGACTGTCCCGCTGTTGCACCAAGGACTTGCCCTTTCTAACTGCAACATTCAATTTTTCTTTTACAGAAGCTGACTTGTGTTCCTCCTGAATAAGTAGCTCTTGCAATTCTTGTCCTTTTATCTCAAGTGCTTCAACTTCACGGACCAAAGATTGACTGTTCTCCACGTGTCTATTTCTTTCCTCTTTGACATGCACCAAATCATCCAAAGCTTTCTCCAGCTCTTTTTTCAGAACCAGTATATCCTGTTCGTCTTGATCGTTTAAGTGTCTGCTTTTCATTTCAACATGATTTGTAGTTTCTGCAGAGACTTGCTCCTCAACTGCATCTCCAAGAATCGCATGACCTAATGACATGTTTTTGTACTTCTCAATAAGCTTCCACAACAGTCTTTCCAAGCACTCGATACTGTTAGAGGTAAGATCCTGTTCCTCTGTGTTAGGATCCTGAAGCACCTCCCTAACCAAATCCTGTAATCTTTTTATGTCACCGTGAACATGATCTACATACTCCTCATTCCGAAGCTTGTCACTTTGCAAATCAAGAACATTGGTCTGCAGTTTCTCATTCTCAGTTTCAGATATGGTGGCCTTCTCAGAAACTCTCTCATAATCCTGTGTAAGAATCTCCACTTTTGCAGAAAGGTGCTCTTTCTCACTGGTAACTGATCTAAGAGCAGCATCCAGGTCAGTTAATCTCCTCTGCGAGTCTTCGAAATCAGCAGTTAGAGATTCACAAACACTTTCCATATCACCAATCTTCTTCTGGAGAGAATCACAAAGGGCATAAGCCTCCGAAAGTGCGCCTCCTAACCACTCAATCCTATCTTCTGGCTCCAATGACCTCAACTGTGAGGGCATGTT
>JAOWAN010000005.1:14945429-14959803 GCA_028566635.1 Lobelia cardinalis
GGCGATTTATCGGTTCGGTTTGGTTCGTTTTTTTTTTTTTTTGGCGGTTCGATTTAGGTTTGAAATTCTCCAAACCGATAGGATACGGTTCGACTTGCGGTTTATACCCCAAACCGAACAAACCCGAATCGTTGCACCCCTAGCCACAGCGGTGCCAGGTGGCATTGAAGCGTGCAGGCGCCATTACTCTGCCTCGATTTGCGTGTCAAATTATATCACATGTCCGAAAATGCCCAAAGTCGAGCTAAAAGTACCAGTCATCACCCGAAGACTCCGAAAGATATTATTTTATGACTTTCATATATTTTTATTAATTAGGAATAAAGGAGATATTTTATCTGTAGGATTATAAATACTCAAAGTACTATAGATCTAGGGTATTCTCTCCGATGTTTCACATATCGTTCTTCATCATATTGTATTCAATTAGAAGGGAGAATAATCTCTCTATAAGCATCTTTCCGACGCATTGTTGTTCTTAAAGATTGAAAGATTATTCATTATCTATCGACTATCAGGTTTACTCAATTGAAACTTGCTATGATGTTAATTATTTCCTATATTTCTATTATGTTGATGAATAGCTAATTTCATCCTTCATAGAGGGAAGATGAAAACCATGTTAGAGACTATGGTGTGATGTGATTATTAATATTATAAGTTATTTCTAGTGATTTGCTTGTGTTTCTCTTGTCCCTAATGCCTTTAGTAAATTCATGACTCATTTAACAGATGTATATAACAGAGATTTTCACTCTTACCGAAGGGAATCTTGGTTAGATATAGAGAAGACAATTTTAGAGATTAGTAGATTGACCGATCAAAAACCCTAAGATAGTCATTATAAGAATACTTGCTTAATGAACTTATCATTACTAGTTAGCGCTTCGACCGAAGGGGATTGGTGATTTAGGTATTGACTACTTGCACTCGGTCAAGAGAGTAGCCTAATTCATATTCTTGATTAGTAAATCTGGAAGTATTCTTGTGATATGATAATGCATCAACATAATTGATAACTGAGGGAAATCAAATCTCTATGAATTTATAATCATATTCTCAAGTTTGAAGTGATTTTATTTTTTTTAATCAATTGTTAATTAATTCTTCAAACTCCATTAGTTTAGATAAAAGCAATATTAGCACAATTACAATAGTTTACTCGGTGATTCGACTGCTCTATGTGGGTTTGACACTGTACTTCTCTAAATTACTAAACATGACACCTTGTACTTGCAGTTACCCAATACACTACCATCCGTACCGTTGTCAACCCGTCACCATAACTGGACCACCACCGCTCCCACATCTCTATCCTTCTTCATTCCCTTTCCCCGGATAGAAAATGCAAAGCCACCACCCATAAAGCCATCCGATCGAAAATTTGACATCGACAATTCCGTCCTCTTGCGCCACCACCAAAGCCGCCGTCCACACTAAAAATCCTAGTTGAGCCCTAACTTCTCTCTCTCTCTTCATCTCCCTAACCTCCATTGTCATTTCTAGAGCCAACCAACCTCATTCTAAACCTTGTAGCTCATCATCGCCACCAACTTCATTTCAGTTTCTCTCTCTCTCTCCCTCTCTCTCACACAGTTTCTCTCTCTCCCTCTCACTCTTTTTTTCTCATTTTACAAACTTAAAATCCGTTTCATAGATAAATTAGAAAGAGAAAGTGAGAGAAAGTGGAGTAATGTGTGGGTAGGGGGGAATTTGGAGTAAGGGAAAAGAGCATGAGCCTATGCCCTAAAGTTCTGAATGTACAATCGATAAATAGTAGTACATTTCGCCCTGTTCTATGATATAAATTTAAATAATTTTATTAGTAAGAATATTATGATATTTGTATCTAATATATATTTAAAAAAGTAAAAAGAAAGTGCGCACTAAAAAAAAACGGGATGTGTAAATAACAGCAAGCTCAAGCAACCACTTTAACCTCCCAAGTCCCAACTCAAAACTATAATGACATAAATTCAAATTGAATAGTTGAAGGGCGATTGTAAAAATAGATGCATCTGCCCTAATTCCATAGAAAGCAACTTCCGCCGCCGCTCCAAAACCCAGGATTCCCAACTCCTCACTCTGTCTCTCTTTCTCTCTATATCTCGGTAATCCTCTTCCTACGACGAACTCGACCCGCCAAATCATACTGCTGAGTTATACGCCGGTAGAGTCTCCGTCAATTCTTCATCTCCGCTCTTCAAGAGGTATTTTCACTATTTCCCACCTTTCGTTTCAACTCATAAGAATCCGAACTGTGTCGTCTCGACCGGGATATATGCCGGAAAAGGAAGAGCGAGGTGACATAGAATATGGGTACTTAATATCTTTAGTTAAAGGTCCCTACTTGTGGGACCCAAGTGGAACTAGTTAAGGTTTTAGGAAACATTGAGTAAGGGTACGAGTTAAAACATGGGTCCTTGTACAATAATCTTGGGGTTGGGGGGGGGTGCTCTTGGAGATTTGTTGGAATTGGTTGGAACCGGGTGCGGTTTCTTGATTCAATTTTGCAGCGTAGAGCCGTTCTAACATGGTTATGAACATAATTATTGTCATTGGATTTGACCCAGTGGCTGGGGAGGGACTGGATGAAATGATGGTTGGAGGTGAGTTAGGTATTTGCATGAATATAAAATATTGATGATCCTATTCAGTTTCAAACATGAGTTTGGCAGCCTCCGATTACGAGAATAATGGTGGAGGCGCACCTATTGGGTTATAACTTAATACTAAATTGAACATGACTGTTCAAGGCAAGTAATAGATAAAATACAATATTCAATAGGGGTATCACCAGACTTCTCTCTCCTTGAATAATTAAAATATTTCATCTCCAACCGGACAGTAACCTAAATTCCGTAATTTAATCTATTATTTTTGTATGTTGATATTAGGTCTCTGTGATCATTCAAGATGTCTCGTGTATATGTGGGGAATTTGGATCCACGGGTTAGTGAGAGAGAGCTTGAAGACGAGTTCCGCACCTTTGGCGTAATCCGGAGGTAAATTGAATAAGTTTGTTGATGAATTTCTTTTTCGTGTAGCATCTTTATGTAACTTAACGTGGTTTAATCCAATGCTTAAGTGGATAATAGGGTTGATGATTGTTTTTTCGTTCAATTGTTTAATGAAAGTGATTATGGACTTGTGTTGCTAAGTGATTGTTGTATTTGTAGTTATAGGTTGAGGTTGAAGTTGTAAACTCGATTGTTATTGCTCTACAGTGATAAACTGTAGATCATTGATAAATTGTAGACTATAGACAATGGGAGAACATGGCTTGCACCTCTGAAGAAATTGAGAAAATGGATTCACCTTAGAAGAAAGTGAGAAAAAGCAGAAGGCAAGAAGCTTTCGGAATCATTTGGGAAGCACCACTCTCCAATTGCAATCAAAGGCCTGTGACCGAAACTCCTTTTAAAGAGCCGACTCTAAATACTGTTACTGGGAATCCGGGATACAGTTCACCTTAGCTTAATGTGAGATTACATGACTGATATTTTGTATTTTTCATGAAAACTATAGCCTTGTATAGGTTGGTGTTCTATAAGCGGGTGCGCAGTGTCTTGTCCCTTCCTAATGGAACCTTTCTTGCTATGATTCCCTTATTTGTCAAAGAACAAAAAGAGAAGTCTAGGAAAAAGCAATTAGAACATCCCTATCCTTCAGGCCTTTGCTTCCAAAACATGGCTTTCTTTTGCTCACGTGCACCTTTTAATACTATAAAGATTCAAAGCCATATTAACTGCGACATCTTTGCTCATCTGAAAAGCCTTTATAAAGGTGAGATGCCTCTCTACTGTTTACTTTAAGCATGCAATAAACGTTGCGAGCAACATGACGATGTAAAAAAGTGTGAATGTGCATCTTTGTGGCCTATAGATGGGTGATCCATCCTGGGCAAGGCAACATTATATTTCTTTGTGACGCTTGGAACAATCCGTCGAGATACTTGTTCTACTATTTAACCCCAGATGAGTTAAAATAAAATATATTCTCCCCTTTTCCTGCTTTAGATGATGGCCATTTACCCTACATGTGTTTTATTGATTACTCTGTAGTGGTAGAAGTTCTCTATTCCGAGATTGTTTTCTCTTTTCCGGCTTCCTGTGAAAGCAAAAGGGGTTCTTTTTTGTTTTTTTATAATTCAAATTAGTGTAGTATTGCTATGCATTGCAGTGATTCTATCTAGATTTTCAATTGAAAAAACTCGCAAAATCCTAATCCAATTTGAGATTGCATTGGGCCACTTGTGGGAGGAGTCTTTGCTTTAGGTTTTATTTCTGGACATTCTACTTGCAAGCTACATGTATATTAAAGGAATTTAAATGCAAAAGCAAGGTTTCTTGGGAAGTACACTAAATTATTTTATGATGGTTTCAACGCAAGTTGGATGCTAGTAAGTAAATAACGAGAAAATAGCAAAGCACTGTTTATGATTATAAAATTCTTACATATTTTTAATTACTTCTCATCGTACCTGATTTGGCGACGATCTGCGGGATTGTGTGTGGGGATATTCTTCGTGATCTTGAATTTATAATAAAACATAAGAACACACTTGAGCCAGACCGTGGAAATGTTCCCTGCTCAAGCTCTCCAGTGCAAGAGTAAGTCTCTTGTGTATGCATTGTAATGAGAATGAGAGAGTGTGGGAGTAAGGAGATTCCCCCTTTATATATGGGGGTGAGAGGTTCTAGCTTTTTATCGTGGGGTTCATATAGCTGGCACATGTGCCCTACCGCAGGTGCTCAATTATCATCTCTAGTGGAGCCATTGGATTTGGGTTTAATCTGGGCACATTAATAGGCCTTTACTGCCCGTTGCTCGAGATTTATCTTGGAAACAGGGAGTAAAATTGGTAGACCTCGATAGAGCAAGTCTTAATTCTAATGGCGAACTCAATATAGGAGATGCTTTTCAAGTATCGTCCTTGTTTCGACGAGGTAATTTGGATAGTGACCTTGATTGGTGAGGAGCTTTTTTATTAGGACCTCATTTGGATGAGGATTCTAAAATTTTGACCTCGATTAGCGAGAACCTTTTTCTTTTTATACCTTAGTTTGACAATGATTGGGATTGTGGCCTCGATTAGCTAACAAGGAGCATTTGAACCACACAATATGATCTACACGTGTGCCAGCTATATGAACCACACAATAAAAGGTAGTACCTCTTACCCTCCTATTTAAAGGGGGGCTCTCCTTACTCCCACTCTCACTCTCACTGCAATGTATATATTAGAGACTACTTGTTGCACATAAGACTTGCTCTATTGTGGAGTGTGGGAGTGAGGAGAGCCCCCTTTTATATAGGGGTGGGGGTTGAGAGGTGCTACCTTTTATTGTGCGGTTCATATAGCTGGCACACATTTCGCACTGTGGGTGGTCAATAATTTTCTCTAGTGGAGCCGTTGGATTTGGGTTTAATCTAGGCACATCAATTTCTAAAAAAGTAATGCTTAAAGTGCAAAATGATGCGGAGTCAGGTTTGTGGATCTGACTTGCAGTATTTGAGTTTCCTAGAAATATTTATTATCTATCGCTTAAGATGATTGCTGAAAAGTGTGCAATAATCTAACCCTTATAGCTGTAGCGTGTATTCATTACTTTTAAAGAGAGTCATATATGCACCAGTAATTTTTTCCTCACGTGGAGAAGTCATACCTGAATCAGTAGATGTTGTCAGAATATGCAAAGACTCTCATGGCACGTTTGGTAGGAGCCGAAGGGGTGGAAAAATGAAGGGATGGATTGGATTGCTATTGCAGACCTGGCTTATAATTGCAGAATGATGCTAAGTTTGGATTAGTATTGTGGACCTGATTTATAATTCTTGAAATGCCAACAAATATCTATTGTCTTTTCTTCTTAAGATGATTATTGAAGAGTGCAGACTCAATAAACCTGTATAACTGTCTGCTATGCTTTTTAAGAGTAATAATACTTGTATTTTTAACCCACACACAGAGGTAGGAGCTTTAACTGTAGGATAAACAGATCAGCATTATTCTGGACCTTTAGAAATTTTGTTTAAGCATAGTTGTATGATGACCTGCGGAAAGGATCGTATACCATTCAAGACTGTTGTGGAAGCGTCAGCCTCCTGTTGGGAGGTACCCTTCTCACTGTTGATTGTACATCACTGATTGGGAAATCAACCAAGCGGTCTGCAGTTTATCTTGACTAGAGTATTTATTTTTTTGAATGGATATGTGGGAATGAGCAGGATGGCATAGATCTTATGTTGCATTCGGTGTTCCACTAGAATCGGTACACTTGCTTGCTTTTAGCTTTTACAGTGGAAATTTTTGAATACGATGTTATGGACCAGCGACTACCACTATCACTTTATGCAAACATATTTTATATACAGCTTGTGCATTTGACACAAGTACTGATTGTGTTATTTTCAGTGTTTGGGTTGCAAGAAGACCTCCCGGATATGCTTTTATTGATTTTGAGGATCGGAGAGATGCACAGGACGCAATTCGTGAACTCGATGGTATGGATTTGGGGTTTCTCGGGTGATATGTAATTTGTATTTTACATTATGTTACCACTAATGCATCTTTACATGTGAAAGTTCTCTGTTCCTGCCATTGGAGAGTGTTCGAAGTATTTTAGCCTTTCACCGACCAACCTAATCTTTGCTTCTTCAAGTACTTTGGTCCTGGCCTGATTCAGTATCACATGATTCGTTGACGCCTTGGGGCATCCTCAATGGAAGCTCTAAAACACCAAAATCCCTAAATATACAGCCTCTATCCACAAAATACTCCCACAGTGGTAAAAAAATTTAGGGCTCTAAATTTACAGCCTTTGGCCGGGTCTGGATATTCATCTCTATATTTAGAGACAAATTTGCAGCCTCTCTAAATGGGACCCATGAAGAATGAAGAGAGGAAAGTTAATTCAAAAACATATACTCTATCCAGAAAGTGATTTAATACTGTACAACGGTAATGTTTTTAAGAAAACAACGGTAATATCAAGTAGGTTTGCAATCGACATCAACATACTCTTCCCAGATTCCGGTGCATCTGTGCTCCAGAGAGAGAGAGAGAGAGAGAGAGAGAGAGAGAGAGAGAGAGAGATTCTGTTGTGCATTTGTGCTCGTGTACTGGTTTGTTCTTTGTTTGTCCCTTCTGTTGGGTTTTATTCATCTAAATTGGGCTTGGGTTTAGGTTGTGGGACAAAGTAATCCGTTGATTTGGGTTTTAAGAAAATGGCCCATTTTATTTTGTTTTTGTTTTATACTAAATTGTATGTATTTAAATTAGTTTATATTTATTTCTGTTATTAAATTAGATTAAATTTAGGTCATATGTATTTTTTAATTTTTTGGTCATTATATTAAAAAAATAATAATGATTATACGCAATTTTTTATTATAATTTAAATTTTAACATATAAAAATTAACTTTATAATCATATTACTATATAAAATAATTAGTACAAACTCAATTTATACAGCTCAACCACTCAGCTTGCCCAAAATTTACAGACTCAAAAGATTCTTCTAGGGCTCTAAAACTAAATATTCAGACCTAATTATTTGAGCTTGCCCTTACAAGTTTCATTAATGGTTTCCTTAAATACGATCCCTTCCCTCCTCTTCCCATGGATGTGTAACCTATTTTTAATTTGTGTAGCGAGTTTTTTTATTTATGTATTGCATCATAATTTTGTATGTAGCGTAGGCTGCAATCTTGTAGAACTATTAGAAATAGTACCGGCATCGTTTGGCATAGTTTAGCCCTTAATAATTCTTGGAACAGGTAAAAATGGTTGGAGAGTTGAGCTCTCCCATAACTCTAGAGGAGGTCCAGGCGGAGGTGGAGGTGGCCGTGGAGGGGGTCGTGGGCGCTCTGGTGGTTCTGATTTGAAGTGCTATGAGTGTGGTGAGGCTGGCCATTTTGCTCGTGAATGCCGAATGCGTGGTGGGTCAGGTGGTACCGGAAGACATCGTAGTCGTAGCCCCAGATACCGCAGGAGTCCAAGCTATGGCCGAAGGTGAGCTTGCTAAAACATGGGAAATAACTATCTGATATTTCCGCTTCAGATTTTCGACCTCTTCCATGGACAATTTATTGTCCTTTAAGAGCTGTAGCTACTGCTTTTTTGTATAAAAAGAATATGAATTCATCTTAGCTGTTAGGGACCTCTTTTTTCAATTTCCTTTCTGTCGATTATTTTGCTTCAACTTCCAGGCCTATAGTTTATATCATATGCTACGTTTAAGCTTTTATCTTGTGGTATGATACTCTTCCTGCTTTCAATCAGGAGTTACAGTCCTCGTGGTGCCCGTTCACCAAGGCGTCGTAGTTTGTCACCGGCACCTCGTGGTCGCAGCTATAGTAGGTCGCCACAGTATCGTGCGCGTGAAGAGGTTCCATATACAAATGGGTAAAGCTTCTCCTGAGTCCTGAATTGAAGGAATTCATTCAGCTTGGGTTATTGAAATGACCTTCATTTGTCTTGCAATTGTCTCTAGATAATTCATGCTTTTGCTGCATTTAATACCTTTCATCCTCACAAATTTTAAGTTTTAAGTGCTATGGTTGGTGAATTAACCATTTGGGAAGGAGGGTGGATTCCAATAAGCATTAAAAAATGCGGCGCTTCTTCATTCATTGTGCTATATTATATTTTTCATCGTGGTTTATTGATTACTTGTATTCCTGCCCACTGGAGTTCAGAACCTTGTCTTTTAAAAGTGGGTTTTGTTGATAAGTGCCTTTATAGCACATATTAGTAATTATTAAGATTGTAATTTTCCATTGGGAGGAGTCCCCCTCTATCAAGTGCCATAGTGGCACCTGATCAAAGGACACCACCACTACTACCACCATCAATAAAGCCTTAGTCTGAAATCCGAATCACTTGAGATCGGCTACATGAATCATTTTTTGCCATTCCATGCAATGAAATGCCAAGTCTCCATTAAGGCCACAATCTTTCATTCTTTCCGTATTGCTGATGTTCATATTAACTTTGGTCTACCCCTAACACTAACCTTAGCTTAATTAGGACTAATGTCATCACATTTCTTAACTGCAAATAGTATGCACCAAGGTATATCATCTTTTCGATGGCTGGTTAGCCCAATCATTACTAAGGCAAAAAGGTGCAGGGTCAAGGCTGATCATTAGTGTAGTCTTAATAGTGATTTAAAACTCTTATGCCTCTCCTGGCGTGGTTCTAACTTAACGTCGGTGTCCCATTATACATATCTTTAATAACCTCAATACATTTCACTTTAACCCCTTCCTCTTCTAGGACCGACCAAATTAACTCTCTAGGGCTCTGTTGTATTCATTCTCTAAGTCAATAAAGACCATGTGTAGATCCTTTTTTCCTTCCCTTTACCGTTCCATCATTCTCCTTAATAGGTAGATAGCCCCCATTGTTGATCTACCAGGCGTAAAACCAAATTGATTCTCCGATATTGTTTTCTCCCTCATTAGTCTACTTTCAACTACTCTCTCCTCAAGGTTCATACCAAAAGAAAAATGTTTACTCATCTTATGTCTATGTACTCATTTCTGGAATTTCTTGGCTGATTGCTGTCTTTCTGAATAGCTTCTACAATTGCCTAAGTAATAAATTTTTATGTCAAAGTAATAGCTATTTTGAAAGAAATTGAGAACAACTATATACATCTTTGTGTTCTCGAGTTAAACCTCTTGCACTTGGGCAATTCTGCGTCCCCTCTCCTTATATCATTGGGGGGTGGGGGGGGGTTCTGTTATTTCCAGCTTAGGAACTAGTGCACTTCTCTTCTTACCTATATTTATGGGTATCTGGGAGATGTTTCTGAGGCCAAACCACGTGATTTTTGGAATGAAGGTGGTTCCCCTACCTCCCTCTTTTAAAATTAGCCAAGACACGTGTACACAAGAAACATAAATATTTATTTGATGGAATCATCCACCTGTGTTTATTAAATTGTTTCCTCTACCAATAATTTCTCCCGTGAATAATAATAAAAAAGGATCAGGAAATGAAAAGTGGGCAACTGTATTATTGGCTTGCCTGAAGGTGAAATTTCTTGGGTGCCTACCTGAATGGGCGTTCTCTATAGAGCTCTTTTACGGGGCTAACTGTGAACTTGAGATGAAAGTGCATGTAATGTGGCTCATCGCAAAATTGGTTGCCTTCGAAGCATGTTTACATTTTGCTAACTATGTTTCTTGCCGACTCTTTTGCAGAATTGGTCTTAGGGACAGGCGTCGTAGCAGGAGTTGATCACCGGAATTTGAACCTTTGAGAGATTTCTGGGATTGTGTTTACAGTGATCTGACTTCATTTCATCTTATTGTTTATGTAAGCCGACGTCCTGAGATTCAACTCGTGAATTTGGTTAAATTTCTTATCTTTCTTAAGTGATGAAATTGTTTCTCTCCTTTATATGTTCATGCTAGTAATTCTTTATGAGCAACGGATATTCATCAGGTGACTTATTTAGTTTATTCAACAGTTTCTAGAACAGTGCTTAAAATTTATGCTTTTGTTTTTGTGTGGAGGTGTCTTCGTGGTTCTGCCTCATTGGTTTTCTGCTTCCACGCTCCCATGTTGGTTTCGTTCTCGCTTCCTTACTTTGGGATCTTCAATTTGAATGATTGTTGGTCCCAGCTGGCTGTGATTGAATCTCCTTGGCTCTGAGGCACTCCCCCAAAATATAGTGGAATTTCCTTTTAGATAATTATAAGGACTGAGAAGCTGCTTCAAACACTTCTGGCAGGTATTTTATCTGTTTTTCAGAAGTTGGGGTCTTCATGTTCTCAAACTAATGCAGAATTGCATTGCCGGGGTATTTGCTTCGATACTTATTAACAGTCGCTCATTAATTCAACTTAGAAGAACACGTCTCACTTCTTAAATTTCTCCTTTTTGAGTTTTTCATAGCTCTTTGGTATACAAATTTGAAGGAAAACCAACCTTTAGTCTTTACCAGAATATTGAACTGGAATCTAGAACTGTAGGAAAAATGTTCTTGTGTTCATCCTTTTATATACGTGGCAAAATTTAAAGGAAAAACTCCCTCCCTTACAGTCAAAGAGGATGTTTTTCAGTTTGGATGTTCCCCTTGAGCTTCTTGTCTTACAAATGAAGGTAATGAAGTTTGAGTTTCCATATTTTCCCTCGTTATCGTTAAAATTAAAAAAACCATGGTATACTTGAAACTTTATTTTTATCCAAACATGTTCTATTTGAGTATAGGAGGGAGTATATTGTGAATGAATTTTGATTACAAGTGACCCTCGTTTAGGGAGAAAGTCAAAACTCCATACGGACCCTTACTTTTACATTAGAAAAGAGCCATGAAGAGTTTCTTCTTGAAAAGGAATTTTATTCAGTAATCTATGTTTGCTATTTGCTATAGCTATAGCTATACATTCATTTATAATTTTGCTTGCAAATTTGGATTTACTGTGGGGAGACTGGTGCTTCAGTTTGTTTGAAGGGATTGCCACCTCTGAGTAAAAAAAGGTTCCATCTACATTTGGGGAGGCCATGCAAATTGAATGCATCTCGTAGAGGTAGGCTGCTAATCTAAGTTGAACAGTTCGGATAGCCTCAGGAAGAGTTCAACAAACTTAGATTTGTCCCCCAGGAGCTAAGGAAGTTGTGTATTGCTTGCTTGGCTTCCAGCATCTGGCCCTCGTGATGGCTGCTGCTATGGTGCACCCTTCTTTGGGTTGGAAATCTATGCTGCCAAATACTTGCTGAAGTGGTATGATGAATTATCAGCTGCTATACTGACTACCAAAACTCCAGATTTTCATCATTCATCACTCTTTATATATGAGGTGGTGGCCTATGTTAGATTGACTACAGGTTGCTCATGAAGGATGAGATTTGTTCTTTTTTCCTTCCTTGCTTTTTGTTGTGGAGAATCTGAAATCTTTTTTACCAACAGAAAAATAATTAATGTTATCTTGCGTATTGCATTGATACCCTTTTTTTTTGTTGCTTGGTTGAACCCAATCGTTGATGTCGCTGCTTGTTAGGTTTCAAAATGGGTTCATGCTACTCCACAGAAAATATTGTGGAAGTTCATCGAAAATATGCAAAACTTGGTCCAAGTATTTTGACATGTTTAATCTATTTTTTGCAACTGGACCAACAAAATTTTCTGTGAAGTGAAAATTTTAGGAAACAAGATCTCTGTGCATTTTGATTCATCTCATTTTGAGTGGAGTTAAATTAATCAATTTTAACTCGTTTTAATATGTTAAATAATTTAATTTAATTAAACTCATTTAATCATAAATTTATATTGTAAAATGTGTAAAAAATAAATATTAGTGATAAAGAGTATTAAATATGTTAATTTGAGTTTAATTTGACCCATTTATTATGTAATTGAGTCAATTAGTTAATTAAATAAGTTATAATAGAATTTTGCTCTCTATTTGCTCGGTAGCTATAACCCTTAACTTGACTTTTTATAAAAGTACACATGCAAATTTATTTCAAAGTAAATTTTATTAAAATTTGACCTTTTTTTCCTTGAGAACTGATTTATTATTGTTAAATAAATATATATATATATATTAATCTTACAAGTATTGTATTTATAGAATTTAAAATACAATCAAAATATGTCAAATTATTATTTTAAGAGCGAATGTCTCAAGTCTTCCCTCACTTGTAAACAATGAAATGAATCAATTTAGTCCACGCCATAAGAGTGCATCTTTTTCTACCAAAATTATTCTTTGGTGAGTCAAGTTTTAGTCTTTTTCAATGCCAAAATATTAACTGAAATGTGCATGTGTTAATAATATGCATCTTTTTTGCAAGAATATTATTGTCCATTCAGTATAATAAGGGGAGCACATGCATAGCATGTGCATTTATTACAATTTTCTTCCCTATATGCCTTTTATCATTACAAACAAGAAATGAAGAATTAATTTTTTTTACATGAGAATGTACACTTGATTTTTATTGCAGCAATATATATAATTGAACTAAAGAATGAATAGGAGATTTTTTTTTTTTTTTTGAGATGAATGATATAATTTTTACAGACAATTTTTCTATCTTTTAGCTTGAGTCTTCAAGAAAAATTGCCAAGTGTGATAGTTTTGTCATTTAAAGTTGATCCATGAAGTCGAGATGTAGTGATTTATGCTGATTTCTTACTCTAGATGATAATGATTTTTGATATTCTGCTACGCCTTGTCGAAGGTGGTTCCGCAGCAATTCATCGATGATATTTGCGTCTCCTTTTAACGTATTCCATTGAGACTCTTTTTACGATTAGGGTTAATTAGGGATAGGATTTCTGATTGTTGTTCTGCGAAATGAAAAGGACTCGATTGGTAGTGATTTTCGCAGTGTGGGAGGAGTTGTAGGCAAGCCGAAGGGAGGGGGCAGAAGGAAAGTTGGTGCGAACGAGAAGTTGGTGTATAGGAAGATGGAGGGGGCATAGGTGTGGTCGGCGGCGGAGGACGATGTGAGGAAAGGATTTCGAAGAAAATAGAGGAAGAGGAAACTTTTATTTGAACAGAAATAGATAAGATAGAGAGGAGTCAGAGAGGAGAGAGAAATGATTTTTTGATTTGAGTGTACTATATTATTTATTTTGACATCGAGTGTAATATTATTTTGAAATAAAATATAATGTGATATATTTAATGTGATTGTATGATAGTATTTATTGGTGCAAAGGCATATATGTATAGAGATATATAGATGAAAAATTAAATTACGTATTAATAAATATCAATGATGTAAATTCACTTTGTGATCAAAAGGATTGATATATTCGAATCAAAATATCAACAAAAATTAACTTGAACACCGAATCCTTAGAGACTGTTTGACTATTTATCTAAATTAAGATCAAACATAACTTATCATTAAAATCTCACTCTATAATAGAAGTTCTAACAAGAAAAATTAATTTGAGTTGAAATCAAATAAAATTAAAAATATATTAAAGCATGAAATATAGAAAAACGTAACTAATTAAAGTATAAGGCAAAATGAGAGTTTAAGGGTGTTACGAAAAGCGCAACATAGTTTGCCCAACTTTCTTCAAATTCTACTTCTAAAAATGGTCATTTTCAGGAACAAACCCAACCTGATATTTATTAAATTAAATATTATAGTGTATTTTCACATTAGTCCACACCATAACTATCAATTAATTTTGTAAGTGTGCATTTTTTCATAAAGAACTCAACAGAGACACTCTCTCATTTCTAATTTGGGGACCAAGATCATGTACCGCAAAAAGCTAATGGCTAGGTCAGATATGCGATTTATAGCGATATGTGATATTTTTTTTACTGTAGATGATATTTGAAATTGTGATATAAGAAGATATATGATATTAACAAAAAGACAAAAAT
>JAOWAN010000005.1:14975602-14987398 GCA_028566635.1 Lobelia cardinalis
AATGGGTTTGGGTCGGATTTTTGGGTTAGGGTTAGGATTTTAATTGGTAAATTGACATTTATACCCTCAAAAACTCACGGACTTTGCACGTGAGCCCGCCCCCGTTAGTTTGCGACGGTTTCCGTCCAAAAAGGCCTAGTTTGCTGCAATTTAGCAACATCAGGGCCTAAATCACCGACTTTTGAACCTGGGGGCTCAAATCACCAAAGTGGTCAAACATTAGGACCTAAAATACCGTTTTCCCTTCAATTTAAGTGATTATAACTAAAAACAAAAAGCACATAAAGTCGGTATATATTGCATTTATGTATTCATGAAAATACAGATGAATTCTTTTATAGTAACTTTTATACGAGGCCCATAGTCGTTATTTTTAAAAAAAGAAAACGTGATTTTATCAAATATTATGATTCAAACGGTAAAATATAATTCTTTAAGCGGAACAATCTAGGATAAAAAGTCTAACTTTTGAAATCGGTCGGAGATAGCAAGAATGAAAATTTTAATTTTTAAAATGAAACGAAGTGAACAAAGATGAAAATAACTCTCGATACGGGACGGAGGGGAGCAAGAAATATAGAGGGAGTAACACAAGTTTTGCAATGAAAATGAAAGCAATTTGTTACTGTTAGCAGCATTTATTGAAACAGTTTTCAGGGTAATTGTTGTTTTAGCCAATTTACAGCTAAAGAATAAAAACTGCTTGTAGTGAAAGATCCCTTGGATTTTGCGATAAGTGTGTGCAAGAAAAGGTTTTTTTATTTTTCTTTCTTTTTCTTACTTTCAGTCTCAGATTTAGGGTTTCCCTCCCCTCTCTCTCTCTCTCCCTACCAGAATCTAAAATCTTTGCCAAACTCTAGTGTCAGTAGATACTAATCACAGTTACGTTGTTTGAAATTCAACTTCCGAAGTTCGATTCGATCTCTCTCATCTCTGCAAATCCCTAATTGTCACATCTTCCACACTCTCCCTCTCCCTATCTCTGTAAGTCTCTTTTTCTCACTCAATTTCTTGTGGGTTTTAGTTAAATGGATTGGGTTGTTTTTTCTTGTTGTAATGTGTTTTTTATTTTGTGGGTTTTCAGTTTTGGTCAAGAGAAATGGTGATTTGTCTCTACAAGAACCCTGATTAATTTTGATGTATCATTCTTGAATGGACCATAATTGAAAGAAGTTGGTTGAATCATTACCGAGATTCGCATCTTTTCGGACTTAGAAAGTGGGGTTCAAATAATTAGGGGTTAAAGTTTGAGTTGGAGGATGGCATCAGGGGATAAAGGTATTGAAAGTTTGCTATCTGCGAGAAAGTTGCTTAAGACTAGCTTAGAGAAATCGAGTGTCTTAGGTTCATCGATTGGGAAGGCTGGGTCTAGATTAGATGATATCAACCAGAGGCTACCATATATTGAAGCTTCTGTTCGACCCATCCGTGCTCAAAAAGAAGCACTCGATGCTGTCGGTGGTCATATAAACCGAGCTGTGGTCCCTGCTGCTGCGGTTCTCAAGGTTTTTGATGCTATTCATGGTTTGGAGAAGTCGTTGTCGGATCCCCAGACTGATCTTCCTGGATACCTTTCTGTGCTTAAGAGGCTGGAAGAGGCATTAAGGTTTCTGGCTGAGAATTGTGGGATGGCGATTCAGTGGTTGGATGATATTGTGGAGTACTTGGAGGACTACAAGGTTGCTGATGAACGATACACTAGCAACTTGAAGAAGGCCCTCAAGTATCTCAGGGAGTTGCAGAGTAATGAGGAAAAGGGCCGTCTTGATGGTGGTCTTCTAGAAGCTGCTTTGGACAGATTAGAAAAGGAATTCCGAAGGCTGTTGATGGAAAACGGTGTACCCCTGCCCATGTCCTCCTCGTCTGGTGAACAACCCTGCATTGCCCCGTCCCCATTGCCGGTTACTGTTATTCAGAAGCTACAAGCTATTCTCGGGAGATTGATTGCTAATGACAGGCTTGACAGATGCAAGTCTATCTATGTTGAAGTTCGTAGCTTGAATGTGAGAGCAAGTCTGCAGGCACTGAATTTGGATTACCTTGAGATATCAGTTTCTGAGTTTAATGATGTGCAAAGCATAGAGGGTTACATAGCTAAGTGGAGTAAGCATCTGGAGTTTGCCGTGAAGCACCTATTTGAGGCTGAATACAAACTTTGCAATGATGTATTTGAGAGGATGGGATTGGATGTTTGGAGGGGTTGTTTTGCGAAGATAGCTGCTCAGGCCGGTATGCTCGCTTTCCTTCAGTTTGGAAAAACTGTTACCGAAAGTAAAAAAGATCCGATCAAGTTACTAAAGTTGTTGGACATTTTCTCATCTTTGAACAAGCTAAGATTGGATTTCAATAGGCTTTTTGGTGGAGCAGCCTGTGCTGAAATCCAGAACCTGACCAGAGATCTCATTAAGAGGGTGATTGAAGGGGCTTCTGAAATTTTCTGGGAGCTTTTGGTTCAAGTGGAATTGCAGAGACCCACCCCACCTCCTCCAGATGGCAGTGTTCCCAGATTGGTGAGTTTTGTTACTGAGTACTGTAATAGGCTGCTTGGCGATGATTATAGGCCAATTTTGAACCAAGTTCTGGCCATCGAACGAAGTTGGAAGCATGAAAAATTCCAAGAGAGACTTCTTTTTGATGAGCTTTTGAATTTAATCAGAGCCATTGAGGTGAACTTGGAGACGTGGTCAAAGGCTTATGAGGATGTTGTGTTATCGTACGTTTTCTTGATGAACAATCATTGGCATCTATACCAGCATTTGAAGGGTACAAAGCTCGCTAGTCTATTGGGAGATACGTGGCTAAGAGAACATGAACAATACAAGGAGTACTACTCTGCTGTATATTTGAGAGAGAGCTGGGGAAAGCTCCCGTCTCATCTAAGCAGGGAAGGCCTGATTCTTTTCTCTGGTGGACGTGCAACTGCTCGTGATCTTGTTAAGAAGAGACTGAAAGCTTTTAATGAAGCTTTTGATGGCATGCTCAAGAAGCAGTCTAGTTGGGTTTTGTCAGAAAAAGATTTGCGGGAGAAGACATGCCAACTTATTGTACAGGCAATTGTGCCTGTTTATCGAAGCTATATGCAGAATTATGGGCCGCTTGTTGAACAAGATGCAAGTTCCAGTAAGTATGCAAAGTATACTGCTCAATCTTTGGAGAAAATGCTCAGCTCTCTTTTTATGCCGAAACCTGTAAGAAATGGCAGTTTTAAAGTCAGGCAATATAGTGCTAAATTCAGTAACGGTGTAACACCAGAAAAACAACCTGCTTCTCCTACTGTTGCTTGACTGGTTGTCACCTAATCAGGATTGGAAAAGAACTGTGCACCAGCAGGATATCTATGGTTGGCCAGTTCCTTTGTACATAATTTAATTCAAAGGAGCTGGCCTGCCAGCTACAGAAATCAGAGTGTAGAAACGGACTATGGCAACCCGATTCCTATCCAGGTTGTGGTATGCATGGAGCCTTTTGGTTGGTTGAACTGCTGAAAAGTACCATGCTAAGGTTTCGGGATGCCCTTGTACTTGTAAACTGCACTGCAGCATGGTGAACGAGTCTTCCATTCTTTCAGGTTTGTGGTGGATATTTCAGTTTCGGCCTTCAGTTTATTTCCTCATCAATTATTGATTAGTTGTTACGTGAGCAGCCGTAAACAAACCCTTGTAATATGCCAGCTTTATTGTACAATTATATGGTATAAATTGCTTCTAAACTTCGAATGTCAAGAACGTCAAACAGATGCATGTTATTGTGCTGTCAGATGTTTACCTTGGTGATAAAATTTGATTGTATAACATTGATGTCTTGTATTGGGGATCATCATCAGGAACGAAGATGTGTTGCTTCGTTAATTGTGGCTTCCAATTTTTAGTTGGAAACTGCCATCTATCTATACAGAAAAAAGAACAGAATTTCTTAGACATGTATTAAAGTGTTATACAGAGATGCAATGTACAGCATGTTGATGCATGTCTATAAGCATTACTGTTTTTAATATTAGATGCACGCACAATTGTTTAATTTATTCCCTTTTTATTACAAGGTTAACACTAGATGAACCGACACTATCACCCGCATGCCGTGTAAGGTAGAAGTGCGCATTGCATGCGGTTGATAGTGTCATAGTGTCGGTTGATCCAGCATGACTATTGTTACAACAGTTCATTCATTTGCTGGGCCTTGCCAAGAACCTTCATCCCAGTGCGGGAAGGTCTATTATTGAACACCCAAGAACCATGGAGCCTTTTGCTGTGGTTCCATTGTTGGGAACATCGTGTTGGAAAAATGCATTGGATTTGATTGAGAAATGTGTTTGTTGACTCTTGGTACAATTTGAAAGAATAAAACAGTGGGTTATTTTTATAAAACTTTTTTTGTAAGGGACAACTTCATAAATGGTTCATGAATTTTGTCTAATTCTATAGGTAGTCCCTAGACTTAAAAACGCAATATAGATGGTCTAAGTTTAAAAAAACGTCTCATAAATGGTCCCTTCGTTAGTCAATCGTTAATTTTGACCGTTAACTCCCGCAAATGACGCAATTACCCTCCTTCTCCTTTCCTCTCCATTTTCGCGGGAAAATAAAAAAAAAAAAAAAAAACTCCAAATTGGCCGAAAAAATCGATCCAACCCAAATTTACTCCTCTTTTTAGCCATTTTAAAAAAAAAAAAAAAAACAAATTGATTTTCAATTTAAACAACAGCAACCTCTAAACATTAACAAACAACATTCAAAAATAGGATCAGAAAGAAGCCATATTCAATATGCAGGCGTTAAGCCACTTCGGGGCTTTCAAAAATGGGGCTTTCAATCTTAGATCTGTTCGAACCCGCAACTTCTCTCTCTCGCCATCGCCCATATCAGAACCCTCGCGGTCAGAAGGATTGAACCCTCGCGGGTGGTGGTTGGTTTGGTTTGGGTGTTTGCTGGGCTTGGAGTTATTGGGGAGTTATGAAGATTGGGGAGTTGAGAAGAAAGACAGAGAGAGACAAACACCGGCGAGATGAGAGATAGAGAGAGACACCGGTGAGAAGACTAAGAAATCTCAGAAACGACACTGAAGCAACACTACAAAGAAGGGGAAAAGCAGTAGCAGGCATATTCAAAATTTGCAGACAACGATTCACATACAACACCAACCAAGTAACTTGAAGATGGGTTCTCTGCAGAAGATGAGGAGGCAGATCTGGGTGCGTGAGAACAAAGCAAACCCAGATCTCCAGTTGCGGCGATGTTCGAAACTCAGATTCTAATTATTAAACACTCTGTATATGGATTTCAAAGAGATGGAAATTAAAGATTTTAATGGCTATACTCAAAAGGTACGACGACGACGATGAAAGAGCGACTTGCCTCTTCACCGGGAGAGAGAGAGAGAGAGAGAGAGAGAGAGAGAGACCAGATCTGGTTTGTCTCCAATTTTGCAAACTTGATTATTTGCATGCAAGATGGAAATTGAAGTTGTTAAGGAGTGTTGTTAATTCCTCTGGTGGGTTATTTGTGGGCAAGGAAGTTGGAGATAGTTAGGTTGTGTAGCCAGCGGATGAGGCGAAGAGATTTCCTTCTTTCTTCAAAAGAGTAACCCTTGATGGAATCAAAGAAAATATTAATTCTGTGTGGAGATGAAAATTCTCACATCCATTTGGCTTCCAAATAAGTATAGTAGAGGTGTGTTTTGATTTGTGTATTTTGGTGGTGGTGGTGGATGATGGTGGTGGGTGGTGAATTCAGCTAAGAAAAAAGAAGATGAGTACGGAATTTTTATTTTACCCTTAGTTTGAGAAATCACCTAAATTGCCCTTCAGTTAACTTGAATTTAACGTCCCATTGATGGGAGGGACCATCCATGAGACGTTTTTTCAAACTTGGATCATCTATATTGCGTTTTTGAAACATTGTGTTTTTAATACCTGACCACTTGAAACTTGGAGCGATACAAAATAGCCCTAAGAGTGAGGGGAACGTAATACCTAACCTCTTTTACAAAATAATAAGTATCAAATCCTAATACTAGGTGTGCCATTAAAATCCAATACAAAATTACCTAGAATAAAATTCTAGGAAGACCCAAAGTAGAATGAAAAACAAAATCAGCAGAAAAGTATCACATCTATCCATAGTTTGCTAGGCCATCTGCCACCTTGTTTGCTTCCCCTCCCTAAAACATTGTTGAAATGAGAAATGCATGTTCTGGGTTTATCTCAAAGATTGCTTGAACTAAGTGCCAACACCTCCCAAGGTATACTGCTGTGATGAGCCACTGTTGGAGTCCATTTCAACAATGGCACCGTGATCTCTGAGCCAATATAATCCTCGTAAAAGAGAATTAAGTTTCGGCTGTACATATTTGTGCAAAATACCATAAATTAGAACTGTAGGCGTTTACCATTGTGGTCTCTAATAATTCTTTCACCACCTGGGGACCTGGATTACCCCTAGCAGGTTTGCTCCCAAGAGCAGCCACACATACCTTCTTAGGTTCACATGTAGGCTTAAAATATCCGAGATTATGGAAGTCTGTAATTCCATAATTATCTGGAATATCAATTTTATGAGCAATAAGAATTGAGCATACCTCCTTTTTCACAAAAAAGCAATAACTCTATGTGCAGATGGGACATTGTCTTCCTCCAAATAGCAGTCCCAACACCATTAGCCAAGGTAGGGTGAGTGTTGGCCCAATACCTGGATTTCATGAATTGAGACCATAGACTTCCTTGAAATCTTTATTTCCCACCCCTCCCTCTCTTCCACATGCCTTCAAGAAGTACTCCAACCTCTATCCAGTGAGATTTTAATTTCCCCTCAATATGCCCCCAGAAGAAATTAGCCAACATTCTATAAGGATAGTCTTCCTCCAGGATTTAGAAGACAGTTAGTTCATCCAACTATCAATCTTCTTTTGTAACTTTGTGAGCAGGGAATCAAAAAGAGAGGTAGTCTTCCTTGAAAACTGCACTGAAAGTGTATAATTTTTTTTGTTGGTTTAATACGATACTTCCTCCAATCCATTTTAAGTGCTCCGACCGCAACATAAAGCACTCACATAAGGGGGAGAAAGTGCACACTTATAAGGAAATGGAGGGAATATAATTTACAAAGAAAACTGCACCAAAAAGGGGGTTGGGGCAGGTAAACGATCCATCATGGTCCAGTACCATCCTATGTTTCCTCTCATACCCCTGTAAAGGACCTCGACATACTGTAAGCAGTCCTTTACTATCTCCAAAAACTTTGAAAAGAATATGGATTTTCTATGCGAGCTGAGAACCCCGTCTTGTTGAACAGAACAGCTCACTGGCCTTCCCTGTACACCACAGAATTCAGCACCGTGCCTTTCCATCTTTATCCGCTAACAACTGCCCATTATTCTTCTCAACTACGTTGCTGAACCCTTTGGCACCTGTCGTTTAGATGAACAATTCGAAGATCTTCATGCCATGTTCACTGGTGTGAAGGTTTACACCAGTTATATGGCCCTAACTGACATGTGAAGACTATAACCTGGCCCAAGGGAGGAGTGTCTGACTTTTACTGCCATCACCCGTGTGCACATCATTATTAGATGACTTGCATTGCTTCGGAAATCCTGGATAGGAAATAGTATGTAGATACCACCCGAAAATTTAATTTCAATTCATAGTGGCGAACACAAATTCCACCAAAACAGGAATACAATCAGGGCATTGATCACTTGACAGTGAATTAACATTTTGACAATCAATGCTATGAATTACAGGAGCAGAATTTTCATTTCTACAAAATGTGTCTTTTTATGGATCATCTCAATAAAAGTTTAAAATCCAAAATCCCAGAATATATTGTTATTCTTTAACGAGCCTTCTCTACAAAATATGACCTGCTGCTAACATTCTCACAATTTAAATACCCAAATCTGGCAACGAGAACGCCAATCATGCTCAAAGTGCTCATCAAATTACAACCTGTCCACTCCCTTGAATGGTGAGGCAGCAACAATTAATATCCTGAACAAGTAAAACCTCCTCCAAAAAAGCAGAACCTGCACATTCACAATCACAATCAATTATAATAAAAAGAAACGTGACAGTCAAGCAATTTTAGCGAAAAATGTTCTTGCAATTTTTTTTTTCCTTTTTTTGTTGTTGTGTGGGTGGAGGGGGGGGGGGAAGAAGCGGGGTTGCCAATGAGTCGCTTATAAGGCGATCATGTCAGATGAAACTTGATGTTCTAGGCTACAAATGTGACTTGATTAGTATACGTGCAAAAGAAACATGCTAAGCTTATTTAGGGGAGGGAGATGCAACTATGCAAGATAAAGCACAAAAGCAAACTCAAAACACAGGCAATGCGGATGCACAAGTAACATGATCTAGATTCGTGGTGCGACCCCCAATAGCAACGAGTATTGTAGTATACCCACCTAGAGAGAATAATGCTGAGGTGCGTCTTGTGACAATTAGCTGCCTCCCTTTTGCTTTAGAGTGATCTTGTCCCCCAAGCTTAGAGCAATCCCCTGGGTCTTGCTCCTAATTCTAATATATCCACTTAGCTTACAATCCGCTTGCTTTTCGATGCTCAAATTCACCAAAGCATCCTCTCCAAATACACTTTTCGCATACAAGTTTGCAGCTAAGAAGCCGCAATCACCTTCTAGAGCAGACCTGCAGCATAAGCACAGCTATTAAATCACAGTTCACCAACACTGTAATGGTGACTCTTCACGATATTTCAGTTATCAAAAAATAAGACCAAGTTGTTTCATCTGTCATAGAAAAAGAATGCTACAGTAACGAACCACACTACCCAGAGCATAAGACAGATACGCCACGGCTAAGACAATATTGTACACGGCCGTTTAGGAGGCGGGGACATGAGAGGATCAATAACAAAAGCTCTTGCTCATGTGATGCATTTTTAAGAAATTAGCAACTATACACTGTTATCTTGAACTATAGCTAACTAATCCACGCGCGCTTATGCAGGTTTGCATATGAATTTGTAACTAGACATAATATGATTGACACAGATAAATAACTTACGGTGCAGTAAGGCACTTCATGTTGGTGGATTTGATGATGTGGTCAAGGAAGTCTTTCTCGTCCTGAATAACAGTGTTGACAGCAACCTGAAACGAGTATGACAGTATCACTCAATATTCAAGAAAACAGCTAATCAACAATCAAAAGAGCAAAAATATCTGACAAGCATAAACCAAGACGGCTCAAAATTTCGGAGGATGGTGAGCAAGTTAAGAATGGCAGAAATAACAAAAGCACTTTGCTGGGTCAGTGACAAGGAAAAACCAATACTACCTTAATCATAATAAAATTGAGCTCCTTGACAATGAAAAGCAGTAATAAGAAATTGAAACACTTGGAACGAATAAAAAACATTAAAAAAACAGATTACTTGGACTAGTCTGAAGTCATTTACAGGAATAAGGAAAAGTATTTGTAAATCTAGTACTGACCATCACAAGAGTAAGATAGTGAAAAAAAACAAAAACGGAATTGCTGAACTGTTGACAAAGCATGTTAACACGACATGCACGAGCTTTAATTCTCAGTTCTTCACACTTTCAGATAGTCCAACATGATCCAAATTCATACCAATGTTATGTCAGCTCAGTCTTCAGATCAGTATATGGATGGTGGTGGGATTTGCAGTCCTTAACAAAGCTCAAAATATAGCAGCCAAACTACAAAATCTATAAACTCCGTCAAGCTGGAAGTATACACCCAGGTATATCAAGTAAAAAATATTTAGCCCCCCGAAGTTTACACCCACTCCCACTCATACCCTTCAAACAAAATTTGTCCCATGTATAACCCTAATCGCAAACTTAGTCTCACATAAAAGCCTTGTGCCTTCCCGAATCAAAAAACAATCGACCAAACGCATGTGCCCTTGCATGAGCAGGTCAATTTCATCTTCTTAGTCCTTTTTGCCCGTGGGTCCCACGAAAACACGATGAGGAGGAGTAAATGGGTCAAGGTAGGTACGGGAGTAGTTGAGAAGGGCGACAATTTTCCCTACATTGCTTCTTATGTGGGACCCGCAAGCAAAAAGAACCTAGGAACACCAAATTGCCCCGCTCCCGCAAGGGCATGCACAACTTATTCGGTTGGTCTTCATCCCGAATGTGCAAGGGTTTTACGTAAGACTAATTTTGAGGTTAGGGTTATACTTGGGACAAATTCCGTTTCAGGATTATAAGTGGGATTGGGTGTAAACTTTAGGGGGCTAAATATTTTTTACTCCAGGTGTATCTCTTGGACATAAGATCTACGAGAACAAGAGATAGGGACATGCTCAACCAAACCACATGAACCCCATTCTTCATCAGGCCTGTCCTCGGGTCTAGAAATGACAATGCAAATCTGGATACAACTTACTTTGGTGCAATGTAGCATTTTGCAGTAACCTCTAACCTAACCTACACTTCTCTTGTTCAGTCAAGGCACACATAAACCAATGAGACCACTTAGCCATGTCCACTGGGTTTGACTCTGGGATTAGAGTATTCCCTAGTCATTACATCTGGTTGGCAAAATCACTTTTTGGCCATTATGAAACCATAATGGCTTTATGTCACTGACTTAGCAGCTCATAGTAACTCAAATAATTTTTCTTTATAAATTGGTGGGATCAGAATTGTATGTGATCATGCCAATGATACTACCCATGCAGAAAACTTCAGTTAATCAGTGAAGTACAACATGATTCTACCAACTTCAAAAGAAACTCTTGATTGGCATTTGAATGGAAATAATTTTTATCACTTCTAGTAAAAACACAAAGAATTAAATTAATTAAGCATCTAAGAGATCCTTATTTGACAATATGCATCATTGTGAATATCATCAATTCAACAGGGACAGTTTTTAACACCACTAATATAAAACAAGCTCAAACATTTTTCTATAAAATTGAGTCATTCCCAGTTGATAGGAAAGGTGAGATTCTTGGGATATTGTTGAATAGTCAGAGCAGGAGTCACATTAATTCAAACTCATAGTCCCACTGAAGGATGTATTTAGCATGAGAGTCAGACCAACATTAAACCAGTCAATGGTGTAGTTCAGAGCTTGATATTTGAACCAAACAAGTCCAACCATTTTGTCCAACAAACTAGTATCTAATATATTTATATCCAAAATTATATTACTGATTTAAGATGCTAAAGAGTTATGGTTTAGTGGTAAATTTAACTACTTTTTGCCAGGTAAAAGCTCATGCTCAACTCCTGTAAAAAGAATCCTATTCTTTTGCCCTAATAAAAACTCAAAATAAGGGCTGAATGAGCCAGTTAACTGAACTGTCTATAGTAAACCTACCAGTTCAATTTGATTTCATCACATAAATGGTTCACATGAAGAACCAAAGTAATGAGATTGTCAGTTGAAGGTTCAACCAGTTGCACATACAGTCCATTGTGGTATGTAATAACTATGGTTTCAGTATCACTCCCCCATTCACATGGAGATGATGCTAGGATATCTGTATACACCTCTATTGCAAGCCACAAAAATTAAACTGAAATTTACTACAAATGAAGAATATCAAAAAGGAGGTGTACCTTGTTTTCCCACTCAAACTCCGCCCACATAGTTCTAAAAGCAGCATCACTACATACTGCTGGAGATATGTAGTCCATGATGTCAATGTGGATATCATTGAGCACAACAACGGTACGCTCAAGCACATTAGATGTCTCATAAACAATGTTCCCAAATATGACTCCGGTCTCAGTTGAAGACACCTTAATGTTTGCTTTTATCTGCTTGCTTGATTCGGGAGCAAGAGTATAGTTCTG
>JAOWAN010000005.1:15000760-15013874 GCA_028566635.1 Lobelia cardinalis
ATTTCGGTACGGTACGGTAATGGTAGGGCAATTTTTCGGTAGAGATTTTTTGGTAATTTTCGGTAGGGTACGGTAGGACAATCGATATGGTAGGACAATTGGTATTTTTTTTCCACCCCTATAGACAATAGGTGGGTGGGTCCATAAATATACAGAGCTTAGTTAACATTTTCAGATGATCAATCATATGTTGAATATAATTTAGGGTTTTGCAAGAAGCTGATAATGTATGGCCCAAGGCAACACAAAATAATATATGATTGATTGATCAGTTTAGGTAGGATACCAAAACATGACAAGAAAAAAGTCTAGACAGACGGAATTATTCTAATTCCTATTCCTGGTGGCGGTGGCGGCGGCGGCGGTGGTTAGAGTTATTAAAAAAACAAAAATTGCTTGTGCTATCCCTTCTTTTTATTCTTTAATTAATTAATTAATGTTCTTACAATAAAAATTAACGTCTACTGTGTTTTTGCTTTTTTTTTTTAATGTTTATTTTGACCAAATATCACTCGCTCTTCTCCTCGATTATAACAATCGCCAAACATGTCAATTTCATTGCAAGTTGTTCTGGGTCATTTGGTCGTGGGGTATTTTCCACCGTTTAAAAAAAAAAATATATATTAGCTAAGTTTTAAAAATATATTTTTTTTCTCGTATACTTACTCTATTTATATATATATATATATATAGTATTGATTATTTACAAAGTATATAAATAGTAAATATAATACATAATTATATATAATATATATTTTTAAATATGAGATTAGATAATATTCTCACTAAGAGGTTAGTAATTTTTTTATATTTACTTTTTAAAAATATTTTCACTTTTTAATTTTTAATATTTATTTTTAAAAAATATCAAAATCATGTATAAAAAAATGTACTGAATAATTAATCATCATCTTAATCAATGTCTCAATCATTATATATCTACTTTTCACATGCATTAAATATATAAATACTTTTTAAATATATGATTTGACACTTTTACCTTTCCAAGTAATATTAAAAAATAAAAAGTGAGAATATTTTAGAAAAATAAATCTGGGGATATTGCTAACTTCCTAACGCCGTCGGCTCGTCTGCAACCACTGCATTTGGGTTAGCGTATCATGTGACGCCAACCTTGGTCAGGTCACCGGCCTAAACCTCTCCAACATGAGTTTGACGGGAATCATGCCTTCGTACATCGGGAAGCTCATATTCAGTGCTGGGAGCTTACATCGGGAACCTCATATTCAGTGCAGGGAGCTTCGTATTTGTCGTTGACCAACAATGGATTCAACGGCAACATACCGGGAACCTCATATTCAGTGCAGGGAGCTTTGTATTTGTCGTTGACCAACAATGGATTCAACGGCAACATACCGACTAAAGTTGGGCATTTGACTTTGGTCCTGTAGTTGTATCTAATTCTTACACAAGTAGAAAAAGCAGAAAAATATAACAATCTTGGAGAGTTAATTATGGAGACTAAAATATTGGTACAGAGCCACCCATGTGCACATTTACTAAAATAGACAACGAAGAATTTGAAATAATAGCTTGTAACAAATTGTAAAAGCAGGAACAGAGCCACCCATGTTGAAGAAACAAACGAGATTCAGCAAGCAATTTTGTGAAATATGGTGGTGAATACCTTCATTGCAGTAAAATGTGCAAAAGAGCACAAGAGCCACACCACAAAGCAATATGCCTGGGTTTATTGACTGGTTTGCAAAGAGAAGAAAAATACTTTGTACAAATGATGAAGAAAGACAACTAAATTGAAATGTAAGATTTGTACAGGAAACGGTCCACTTTCATACTCCACGTCTGACTTAGCACTTGGAATTACGATAAGGATGATGATTCTGATTGTGATGCCTCAACTGACGTCTTGCAAATGGGACACCAATTCTTCAGCCGCAACCACTGGTTTATACATAAAGCATGGTAACCGTGCTCGCATGGCAACCTTCCAATTTCATCACCGGTACAAAACTCTTCCTACAAAGGCATACAAAGATGGATCAAGATTGAGTAAGCTGCACTTTAATATCCGTGAAGCAGCAGCCAACTTCAAGAAAATACTCGATGAGGATTTTCCTTTCAACTTTTTTACTCATAAACTTGATTCAGATAAAGAGTCAATTATGCTGCAGGAAGGCCCAATCTGTGAAGCTCAATAACAGTTCTAACAGACCCAACTTTTGATTTACTGTTCCTTACTCTAGTCTTGTTTTCACGCAAATTAAACGAATGTGATGCAGTCGAAGGAAGTTCAAGAAAGCTAGAAAGCCGATAGAAATGCAATTTATGATCAGTCTAATAAGTTTAAAGTTCACAAGTCTTTCCTAGATTCTGTTAATTTAAATTTCATAGACAAACAGTTTCTAAATTTGTCTTCCTGCAGTTTCATATTTGTCTACCAGCCAGAAAGTGTTTTATTATGAAACTATGCCCCTTAATATATGTTTGTACTCTTATTTCAAGAATTAATGAACGTGAAAACTTGAGAGCGTAATTTTGATGCGTTGTGCATCGTGTGAGGCTCTATGAACACTAGGGCGGTGCCTAAGCATATCACTTACTCTGGCTTATCTTCTATTTTCAATTCTCATTTTGTGTTCTTTGCCCTTCCGGCATAATCAACATGAATCACCCAGCAATTAAAAAGCAGTCCCTGTGCCAAATCCCATATGGGTAATTACCGTATCCTAGCATTAATAACAAAAGATGATCATAATTTTCTAAGATACTAACTTCCACAAAAGAAAGAGGCAGTTACTTATAAAAGTCAACTTTTTTTTTAACTACTTTTGACAGTTAATTATGTATATCAGTTTTCATTTTCAAAATTTTACAAATATCACCATCATAACATATAGTTCACTTTTCACCTTAGGATATTGTATGCTGACAGCAGTGATAGGTTAAATCTTAAATTATAAATTTCATAGTATGTACTAGATTTTGTCACTTGTAGATTTTTTTGACACAGGTCTTTGCAAAAACATTTATATGTAAGAATTTCAACCCTGCCATATAATAATTATCAACAGAATGTTCATTGTACATTCATCTGTAATAACTGATTGATTAGATCAATTATAGCCAAGTAGCATTAACACGCTCTCTTTTGTACCAGTAATACCCCATGTAACATGTTTCCAAGCTCATAATCAAACTCAATGTCACTCAGAACGTGATTAAACGCAGCAAACAAATTGTTTTGAGGATCATTTTGAAGAAAACAAGGTGGACTTGAATTATAGTACTTCTGTTGCACATACAAACACAAAAGCTCAAACTTACTGTAGTCAAAGAAACAAAACATAATACAGCTAGTGCAAACGCATATTACCTGACAAATACTGCATTTGATATCATCTTCATCTCCATTGCTAACGTTATTTGAATAAGATGGCTGATATATGCCTAATCTAAGGCATTTTGACAATGTTTCTTCAGAGGGTGCCGTGTTTACATTACCCATTTCCTCCTCTAGAGCCAACAATTCCTGTTTAAAATGTGCAATGAAAGGTTTATGTTCAAGACCTTGTATATACTGAAGAAAAATCACTTATGATAAAGAAACAACAGACCTCATAGGACATGTTATCGATATCCAGTCTCATGTCCCTGTGTTGATCATAGAAGTTAAGTCCACCAAGGAATAAATTTGTCTCTAGAGAAAGTAATTGCTGCAGACAGAAAAGATCAGTTACTTTCTGATGGCACATTTGGTCTATTCAACTTATTTTCCTTTCTTTTCCTTATCATGCAGGTGGTTAAAGAGTTAAGTAAAGAATAACGTAAAAGCTGACTACCTCATATGTCAACTCCTCATCTTGTTCAATCCTCTCAAGTGCCAATAACACCTGCAAATCCGATAATAAACAATACAACTTTGCTAACATAGTATAAAAAATAAACCCATCCACCCCCCAACAACCACTATCTCCCTAACTCGGAAAACTGAAAAAGGAAAGGGAAAAAAAAAACATTTTTGTGACATAATCTAAAGGTAATACCTCTGCAATACCATCCATGTTATACCTCCGCGAGCCATCACGATCAACTAACCGAGCAATGCCAAGATCTCTGGAAGTAACTGGAATAGTAATAGATGAAGTATCACTACTACTAGGACCACCATTCGAGCCTGAATCACTAAAGGAAGTATCCACAGAAAATCGGGGTATTTCGGGTTGAAGCAATTGTGGAGACTCGGTCAGGGACGAATTGTTTCCTCGTAGCTGATTGAAGCGACCGATCCTAGTGTTGCCATTGACTGACCTCCGAGTCCTGACTGATGAAACACCACCTTCCTGTGAACCAGGGGTGGTTTTCACACGTCTGCTATCAGCAATAGATACGCCACCTCCTGAATGAGGTCTGCTATCAGCAATAGATACTCCAGCTCCAGAATGAGGGATGCGTCCCCCGTGTGATGATGATGGTTCGCCCATCTTCTTCCCTCTAATAGTTGAGCTGCTTTCTCCTTCAGTACTTCTCTTCTTCAATATATCCCCCCTTCTGCCACTGCTTAAGTTGGAGTATGAACAACCTTGTGGGAGGGCATCTGAAATTGAACTGCATCTTAGATTTCTCAGGCCATACCTGCTTGCACCAGAACTCTCCCTAGTACCCTTAACAGTGCTTTCAGATGCAGAAGGACCAATGGAACCAAATCCATTATCTTGGTTCACCAAACCAGATTTTTGACGATATATCTTCCTAGTACTAGCATTTGATGCTTTATCTGAACTACCCACATCCCCTAATGTAACTTTACTTGACTTTTGCGACTGAAATCCTGTATGATTCTTCCTTGATAAGGATGCAGGCCCGGGAACATCTGACTCATCTCGAACACTACTAGACTCCGATGAATCTGTTTCAACCTGAGAAGACAACTTTTTCCGCGAGCCGTGGAAAGATTTTCTTACGCTAGTTGCTGTAGAGCTGCAAGTTCCAGACGAACTTCCAGTAGCGTCCTTGCCACTTGAAGATCGGAAAGAAGGCCTCAAAAGTTTGGGTTTCTCTGAGGGTGCATTTTGAGCACTTTTCGTATAGTTCAACCTTCCACTGCATCCAAGTCGATTGCAGAATTGAGCATTTCCATTCCTACTGTCAGATGTATCCCTTGAAACAAGGCCTGATCCTTTTCTAGGAATAACAACCCCACCTAGAGCTCTTTTACCAGGGTAATCATCCATGTATATATGCACACCTTTAATCCTGTAAGGACAAGTTATTATTACCATAAGGCCATCAGCTGAAGACACTTGTGCATGATTAAAAAAATGCTATCATGTTTTATTGAATTCCCCACAAACACACTTAAGAGCCGGATAAATAAAAATTGTTCTTGCATGCATATTATGGTGAGGAGAAAAATTCCCATAAATTGGACAAACAAAGGAAAAAGTGATGGTTACGATGATCAACCGCCATAAGTAGGACAGTACAAAAGATATGACAAATTCTAGAAACCAAATCAGATGCAAATTCTGAATAGGATTTTGATTCACTATTCATTGTAGAGTTTCACCTTTCCATCAGAAAAAGGACGATGTCAAACCAACACTTCATGACTCACAGATATAAAACAGTAGAGTAAAAAAAGTGGACGCCATGTACCAAAGAATGCTTGACTTAGAAGGTGATTTAAAGAATAACTGTTTAATGCTCGATACCAGAACTAAAGCAGCTCAACATAAACCTATTGTTAGAAAGGATGGGTAATTATAAGGTTCAGTCCTGGACAGGGAAAGATAGAAAATGTATTAAAAATACAAAGAATAAAATCGTAACTCTGATTTATTTAAACTTTATGATCTGAAGCGGAAACTCTAGCCAGAAGGTGAAATAAGCGAGAGTATGACATAACCGGTGTCCCACATTGTAGACATTGTATAAAAAGGTAGGACTGTATGAAAAGCCAAGCAAACTTGGGCAAGCCGACAAATGTTCATTAATGGTCATGACAAATGCCTCAAACCAAGCGAAGTAACAACAATTTAGCTCAATAGAACATATTTATAAACTTTCAACAATAAACTCAATCATCAGAGATCACATTTACAAATAAAAACAAACAAAAGAGTAACTCGAGACTATAGAGAGCGGAGAGCCAAAGAACCAAATAAGCAAATTAAGGTAAAAACCCTAATTGATTTCATTTCCCTATAGAGACTACATGTTCAACTTATTCAATTTAAGAACATACAAGACCGTACATACATACACATATGCATATATATAAGCCAAATATCCTAATTAATTTTATTTCCCTATAGACATCTTCACTTGTTTAATTTACAAACATGCAAGACTCTACATATATATTTGTAAACACACACACACACACACACACAAATTAAGGTAAAAATCCTAATTAATTTAATTTCCCTATACAGACATACATGTTCACTTATATAATTTATAAGCATACAATACTGCACATACACACACATATATACATATATATAGACAAGCATACATACATACATATATTATATATAGACATGTACAAATACATAGAACAACCATCCCACTCATATCATTAAAATATATTCAATCAAAAACACCTCTCCTGCCAACCCTCCCTCTTCACAACCCGTGAACACACGCACATACACATACACACAAAGCAGACAAACGTATTCATACATCGTTAAAGAGAGAAAATCATCAACAACCCAATTTCAATTAATAGTAGAAGAAACTAGTTATAATTCGGATGGAAACATGGAACTTCGAAAACCCATAATCAGAAAAACCAATAAAATTCAATTGTTATTAATTGAAAGAAAAAAAACCACAAAATACATGGAAAAACTGGACCTTCAAAAAACCCAACAGAATTCAGTTCGTATTAATGGAAAAAAGAAGCTAGTAGATGGAGAAGTGGAACTTCATGATAAACCCAATACAAGAAACCCAATATCAGAATCGAACGTTCGATTAAAAAATCATTGGGAAAAACGAAAACCCAATAATAAATTCTGTAGGTATCTCACCCTTTTTGAATTTTTCTTCCGTCTGATTCCTCTTCTTATTTCCTCTTGGTCTTACAGAAAAGCGTAAAAAGAAAAGGCGTCCGTCTGTTGTTCTGAGAGCTTTTTAGAGAGAGAGAGAGAGAGAGAGAGAGAGAGGGGAGAGACGTGTAGTGCTATGTAAGATCCGAGGCTGATGGGAGAGGGAGACTAATCTTTTAGTAATTCCTTTTCCAAGATGGAGAAGGGAGAGAGAGAGAGAGAGAGAGAGAGAGTCCAAAAAATAAGTAAACAAACGAAACGAACGAATTGCTGAAATGCCGTCCGGCCATTTGACTCTTTGGTGTTATCTGAGCTGTTGGATGGATGGATGGATGGACTCTTTTGGATGTGGTCAATCATCGCCAGCCGTGTTTTCGTTTACTCCTCCCAACTCTAACGTCATCTCCCTACTCCTCCATCATAATATAATTCAAATATGTTTTAAAAGATTATTATCTTATATAAAATATTAAAACTAATAGTTTTTTGGTGCATAAAATTAATTATATGATAGGAGATTAGATATCGAGAAAAAAAGAAAATCCCAATTCAAGTATTTGATCATTGATAAATCTATATTATTGAAATGATAAATTTAGATGGCCTTGATATGAACTTTATTGCAAAATGATATGTTTATACTAATATTAAAGTAACCTGAGAGGTGGATAGAAAGGATGTGAGAAAATGTGATGAAATATATTTGAATTGAATTGTGAGAGTGTATATAAAGATAATAGATGAAAATTTATAATATAATAATATGATATCAAAGCACCATATTGCATTCGTGATCAAATATAACCATATGAATCATATCATGAGATATTGAAATTTTGATCCAATTCTTATATTTACGGAGGCTTCGTATTTAACTCTAAGAGTCGTTTGGTAGAGTCTCTGAATATTTGATAGTATTATTAATAATTTTAAAGGAGTGTTTGATAGCTATTTATAATAATTATTAATTAATAACAATAAATTCGACATATACATTTACAGTCATTCGTGATGTAGCCCACATATTGATCCATCGTAAAATGATTGGTTGCATCATCGTGCCACTTAATGGATATTATAGGAAAAAAAATGTTATACCAATTTTATAATAATGGTACCAAACATAGATTTACATACTATAAGGATTAAGGTGCATTATAATTGTATTAATATTTGTGTGCCAAACAATAAATTATTATTAATTGCTATTAATATTTATTCAGGGGCGGAGCCAGAAAGTTTTCAAGGTGGGGGAAAAATTTAACGGGTTCGTAGGTAGAGCTCAAAAAAAAAAAAAATCGATTCAGATAACTTAACTGACGAATCGGAGATGAAAACACAAAAAATGAATTCACATTCATTTTATAATAATTACGAGAAATCGGGAACAAAATGATGTTTTATTTCGAAAATTTAATATTTGTGTCCAATTTAAAAACAAAAATTGATTTTGTCATAAAAGAATAGACAAGACGAATTGAGATGAAAAACCTCAATAATTTCCGACAACCACTACAACTAATGAATATATTTTTATCAATATGGAGACGGCCGACCCCGCTCGCTCTCATCTAACTCCACCCGTGTTATTATTAGTAACCTTACTAATAGTGGCCTCACTATTAATATTATTATTGCCCCCATTATCCTATCCCCCGAATCAAATGAGCCCTAATACTCCTATTTACCTTTATTATTATTATATAGATGAGAAGTAGTAATATTATGATTTTATTAATAATGATCTCATTAATTAATAATACCATTCATACTCTTTACGTTCATATCCCCTACTAAATGACTTCTAAACATTCCTAATATATACATTATAATAGATTCATATATAATACTCCCTCCGTCCTATAATAGATGATATTTTAGAAATTAAAACTTGTTCCGTAATAATTGATCTTTTAGGATTTTTAGGTTTTTTTTCTTCATATTTTCCTAATTTATCCTTTTATTCTCCCAACTACTCATGATCATTAATTACATTTACTTTTTTTATCATCAATAAAAAAAATATCATTTAATAAAGGTGAATTTATCAATATATATTATTATTTAATAAGTATGTAAAAATATAAAAGATCATTTATTACCGGACGGAGGAAGTATCATGTCAATGATGTCATGCCATGTTATCACTATAAACATCTCCTTCATCTCCTTCACAATTATCTGCTAGGATATGAACCTAATAAAACCAAATTTATAGTGTGAACCCACCAAAAATTTGAAATTTTTGAAAAATTTGAAGAGAAACTTCCAGTACTATGTGTTGCTTTTAGTATGAACCGGTCCAAGTTTTACAAACTTTGGGCCATAAACCGATCGGAAAATAACACAGTGGATACCCTAACACTCAAGCTTGTGAACAGGTTAAAATCCAGTGTGGATCATCCCTAACTGTTTGCGAGGTAATTTGCACCGTTCACCCTTATAATTTAATTAAATTTCGTTACTTTTTTTTAAATTTGATTATTATATAGAGCTTATTTTTTTATCAATTTTATTAATTAGTTTATTAATTCATAAATTTTTATATAAATATAATATAAATAAAAAATATTTTAAATATATTTATTTAATAAAATTTATTAAACCTTAATATAGTTGATCATAATTATTTTAAAAATTAATGTATAATTAAAAAAATTATTTAAAAAATTCTAAAATTAAAGTTGAATATACATATATATATATGTATATATAGAATTAAATATGTATCATATGTATTAAGTCAATCCCTTTTACGAAAATAATTTATAATTTAAAAATATTATATTATTTTATAATTTATTATTTTTTAAATATAAATATATTTTTATATACATGTATATGTATATATTAATATATACCTATATATATTTTTTAAACTTTAATCATAAGATATTATTTTTTTCATTTCTCTTTCGATTTCATGATATTGTATTTCAAAATCAACAAATTTATTCAAGCTAAATTCGTTCATTTATAATTAATATTGAATATATATAAATATATATGCATATAATCTATTCATATAAAATAGCATAGCTTAAAAGTAAAAATTATAAAATAATATAAATTTATAAATTATTTTTAGAAGAATGATTGACTTGATGTATATATACTTTGATATGTAATAAATTATATAATTAATTATGCTACATCAATTTTCTATACATTAAGTCAATCCTTCTTTCAAAAATAATTTGTATAATCAAATTTCTATATATTAATATTTTTAATTTGTATAATCAAGTTTCTATATATTAAAAATATATATTTAATAAATATTAATATACACATATAATTGCACATAAATATATATTTATAGTTAAAAAGTAATAAATATAAAATAAAATAATATTTTTAAATTATAAATTAATTATTTTCATAAGAGGGATTGATTTAATATATATGCTATACATGATATATATTTAATTATATATATGTGTGTGTGTGTTACTTACTATTAAAAGTTTTTTTTTTCATTCTCTTTTTATTTTTAGCTTGAGTAAATATTACGTTTTAGTTTAAATACATTTAGTTTAAAAATAAGTGTGATCAACTATATTAAAGTTTAATTTTTTATTAAATCAACATCTTTAAAGTATATTTGTTTATATTATATTTATATTAAAATTATAAATTAATTAAATTAATCAATAAGATGAATAAAAGGATGGACTCTGTATAATGCCAAATATGAGAGGGGAGAATGAAAATTGGTCAAACCACGAGAATGGACTGTGCAAATTACCCTAATTCGCAAGGTTGTCATTTTTGATGAGATTATACCGATCAAATTACATTATTAACCTAATTTTGAGTATGTAAGTATAAAAATATAACATTTATAATTTTAGCTATGAGTGAATTTTGGAATTTAATTAATGTAAAATTAATTAACCTAATTAATTAGTAAGATTAGCCGATTAGGTGATGACTTATTGCTCAAGTATTTGAAGTCCAATATATAGAAGATTATGATTGATGCAAGAAATATATATAGATTTATACTAATTATTTAGTTTTGAGAGCGTTAATGATCATTTACAAAAGTTGGTATTTTTTAGGGGTGGAAAAATAATATCAATTGCCCTATCGTATTTTACCGAAAATTACCAAAAAATATCTACCGAAAAATTGTCCTACCATTATCGTATCGTACCGAAATTTTTGGTAGGGTAATGGTAATGAATATCATTACCATGGTATTACCATTACCGTACCGAACTAGGGATAATTTAGTAATTTTATATTTATATTACATAAAAAATTTAAAAAAAATAATTTACATATTTTATTCTTACACACTACCATTTCAAAAAAATTTAAACCATAATCTTACTATCTCTCCAATACTTCAATTGAAAATTGATGATTTTGTAATGTTGATATTTATATGATTGAGTAGAATTTTGGCCTCTTAGATTTATAATTTAAGTTTTTCGGTCTCTTTCGGTATATTTTATAAAACACAATAATTAACTTTGACCTACAAGTGTGAATTAATTTAACTTGTAATTTAAATTTTGAATTTTTTTTAAAAATTTGGGCCAAAAATTGGTAATGCCACCAATGGTAATGAATTTTGCATTATCAATTTTTCGATAATGGTAACAGTAATGATGTTTTGGTACGGTTACCCTACTGAAACCACCCTAGTATTTTCAACTAGATATTTATAGCCTCAATTATGTGAGGATAGATATTGATATTACCAAAAGATTTCAACTAAACTCTTCTTTAATTAGCTCACCAAATCTCAATCTTCAATAATAATTATAAGTAAATATAATAAATGAATAATTACCAAAAAAAGAAAACTAAATATTTAATTAGTAGCCTGGCTAGCTAGTAATCTTTTGGTAATAAATATATAGATTAGATACCAAAAGAAGGAAAATATGATTAGTTATAAGACCTATTTATTTCATTCAACAAGGTCGAGTATATTAGTGCATGCTATATATATTACGCCGTGGCGCTAATTAAGATTAGGGTACTGGGAAAACCTAAGGAGCCGGTAGGGGTATGATATTGTAGTATAAATAGTATTATTAATGAGACAGACCAGATTTGATATCGTTTTTGAAAACCAAAACAAGCTTGTTGCGAAAATTAATGAGGGTGTGTTCTCTCTCATTGGTCCCACAGTTTTTCTCTCTATCTCTCTCTTACTTTTTACTTTAATCATTACAAAAACCCAAAACCAAATCACAAAAATCACTCACAAGAAGAATATTTTCATTTTAATTTTTTGTTTGAGTTTATTATCGTTCAAGTAAAAAATAGTATTTTATTTATTTTAATTTAATTATTCATAATAACGATATGTTATATGGAAACAATATTATTTTTATAATAATTAATACAAAATGAAGAAAAAATATATATGGAGAAAAAAAAAACTCTTCCACCGAGAAGCCACTTACGGGGAGTAGGGATGGCAACGGGGCGGGTTAGGGGCGGACATCTCTAAAACCGGACTCGACCCGACTTTCTTACTCCCCGCCCCGCCCTGCAATGACCAAGATTCGGATCCGCCCCGCCCCGAACATATTCATAAAACTTAATATTTTTTTCAAAATTTAAAATTTAAAAATATTTTTTTAATTTAATTATATTTTTATATCAATTTAAGCACTTAAAGTCTAAAAAACTTTACATAGAAAACACTTCATCTCCATGGTTTGAATCTGTGACCTATTAAAAACATTATAAGAACTCTTACCACTACACTACACTTCATTGTTATGTTTAGTTTTCAATGTATACTATATATATTTCAAAAATAATTATACATAACACTAGTCGGAACGTGGCGGGGTGAAAGTTAAACCCGAATCCGATCGGAATCTTTTAAAAATATGAAAAAATCGAATTTTTTGAGGCGGGACATTATCGAATTCGGATCGAATTCCGAAAAATTGTCATGGCTAATGGGGAGGGAAAAGGGGGTAAGTCGTTTTTCACGCGCTTCTTCGTAAGCATTTCAAAAGTGCAATGGTTGAGATGAAGAAGGCTTCTTTTTCACTCCACTTTGCACAAAACAAAAATTCTACTTCCTTAAAAAATCAAAGGTG
>JAOWAN010000005.1:15013974-15025760 GCA_028566635.1 Lobelia cardinalis
CTATTCGTTAGCTCTCCACCCTGGCTCCTGTGATGCATATCCTGCGATTTACCTCCTTCACGTTGGCTCAGGGCAGGGTCGGTGGGGGACTGCCGGGGTTGCAGTCTCAACCTTTTTTTTTTTAAAGAACAATTGGAAGAGGTTGAAAAAGTCAAAACAATGTTCCGGAAATACAGATGGTTGACTGACTGGCTGTCTAACAAAACATGTGACATCCCACAAACATTGCCCATTCGTACGATTGATTCTAACCATAACCCAACAACAACGTTGTTGTCATTGTTGTTGTTGTGCACCGTTCCCGCTCTCATGTTACAAAAATCCACCAACAACCGTTAGCATTATTATCCTCTTTCCCCAACTCTCTTTTTCCTTCTTCTTTCTATTTTCCCACCCCCCACCCCATCCCATGGAAGACCCTCTCAATTAGCTTCCTTCAACACAAGGTACGTACTACCCCTCTCTCTCTCTCTCTCTCTCTCTCTCTCTCTCTCTCTCTTAACGTGACACTTTTTGTTTCATGTAAACTGCATTTAGTTTTCGAATTGCTAACAATGAGAATGACAATTTTTAACATACGTTTGAATCCTCAACGCAGGTTGTCTTAAACTTGAAATCATATCCAGATGGCAACAAAGAGCAAGGGGAATGGTCAAACTGTGAAGGAAAAGAGAGGGACATCTCCTTATCCTGGTCACAGTGATCCGCTGTCGGCGGCACAGCATAGGAGAAGTCCGACCCCGGCTGCTGCTGCCGCAACATCGTCAAATCAAAAGAGCACACCGTTGTCGGCAGCATCAACCTCGGCGGAGAAACAGGTTCCAAACTACCTCAAGCCCACAAAAAGTTCGAGAAATGATGCTTCCAAGCCTAGTCCGAAGAAGCAGCCATTCACCGACTTTACCACCCCCAAGCCCACCCCGCTCACTCGTAGAAGATCCTTTGACAAGCCTCCATCACCTTCCCGAGTACCCAAGCCAAACGCAACTTCTCCGAATTCTACAGAAAGAAGTCTTCGATCTTCATCTTTTTCGACTAAAACCGCCCCTTTGGCAAAAGCCCAGTTAGAAAAATTCTCCAAAGCCACCAAGGAACCAAGAGCTTCAAATGTGAGGAAGAGCATTGTGACCAACAGTAAGAAGCAGAATGGGGCATCGAGTAGTAGGACTTCGACATCAAAGGCTACGAGGGCTAGTTCGCCTCATGCGATTACTGATAATTCTTTAAAGACGCCCGAGTTGCAGCATAAAGGTGAAGAATCATCACCAACAACTGATCATGCTGCTGAGGAGATCAATGATCAAAAGTTGCCTGCTGAAATTATGCAGTTGGAAGAAGATAAGGAACATGTGAATGTGGATCTTGTAAATGAAGCGGAAATGGATGACAGCGAGGAGCTCAAGCATTGTGACTCTTGTACAGTTACAGAAGATCAAAATGCATCTTTATCCGTAGACATGGAAGAATCTCAAGGAGAAACACCTACCGAGGAAAATGTTAACGATCATCAAGAAGCAGATCAAGAGAGCAGCAAAGAAGAAATTCTTGAGAGTCGCCACCAAGTGCAAGGTAGTGATATAGCCAGTGCAATTGAAGTAGATGGAGAAAAGAAGGAAACGGGGAAAGAAGAGATGGCAAGTGCAGACCCGAAAGAGAACTCATCCGAATTGAAGGAAGAGGTCGAGAAAAGCAAGGAAGTACCACCAAAGTCCGAGGAGGCAGCACAAGTGGAGAGGGTTGCGAAGGGACCAAATAAGCCAGAAGAGGCAGCAGAGACTGTGGTAAAGAAGAGCCAAGGGGGTAGTAGTAGTAGTAATGGGAAGAAGGATACAGCAGCATACAACGATGTGATCGAGGAGACAGCAAGTAAGCTTCGTGAGCAGAGGAAAAACAAGGTGAAGGCATTGGTCGGTGCATTCGAAACTGTCATATCTTTGGAATCCGATACCACAGCCGAATGAAGAAATTAGTGAAAGATCCTCCGATAGATGAATTTCATACAGAAAATGTTCAGTTCTGTCATCTGTGCTTCATATTACAGAAGAGGATGGCAGGGCAGGGCAGGAGAAGGCAGCTCTGAGTTCTTGAAGTGGACTACATGTACAGATTACTGTATGGAAACACATTGAAGTCAAATTATTTGTTAGATAACTGTTAATCATGGTTTCTTTCTTACATGTAACCCCCTTTCTTTTTTCTCTCTTTTCTTCTTCTTCTTCAGTTTTTTCCAGTTGATCATATAGGTAATTGTGGGTGAGAACATGGTATTTCAGTTGAAACATTTGTTCATTTGGAATAACATGATATGGAATACATTATTGATATTTAATTAAGTTTTAACCCTATTTTCAAAAATCACCAAACACACACACTCCAATATTTTTCCAGATATTATAATGTTATTAGATCAAATTACTAAAAAAATGATTGATTTTAAAAGAAATGAATGATTAATAACCCTTAAACTCATGAGTTCGAACCACTAAATTGTTGGACTGAATTTTCATCAAATTATGTAAAATTCTTAATATTATAAATAATTAAAAAAAATATTGATTATTTATCTAATAATGTTTTGAGATGATTGAAGTTTTAAAGCTTTAAGCATTGTAAATATATATATATATATATATCAACTAATTGGTCAAGATAAAATATAATTGACTTTAAAAAGTCAAATGGATTTTTTTTTTTTAAAGACACTGGTAGTAGTAGTGTAGTCCTAAAAAACATTGGAGAATTTACTCCTCGCAACAGAACTTGAAAACATTGCTTCATCTACTCCTTCCAGTAAAACTAGAAATCTTAGCGAGCACACAGATACGCACATTGCAGAACTTGCTACTTCCAAGAAACTTGGAAGGACACAAAGCAGGTACGAACAAATGCGGAGGAGAATTTGTTCGCACCTGCGAATGCTTACGATCAAATGGTAACAATCTATGATCAAATAGTAAATTTTTATATCATTTTAATAAATGGTATGAAAAGGTCGTATAAAGTGCAAAATCGCATTTTACAATCAAATGGTGGACTTTTACGATCAAATAGTACACTTTTATATCCTCGAGTTTTAAACATGGTCAACAGTTTCACAAAACCACTCAATTTGACATTATTCGATTTTATAACTTTTACGACACAATAGTACATTATTTACTATATTTCATAAAACTGTACCATTTGGTCGTGGATTGTTACCATTTGATCGTAGCCGTTCTCACGGTCCGGACGTCACAATAGACGGTTCCAACTTGGAAACATAGGACGCGCCTACTTCTAAATGCAACCCACATGATGCAACATCAGCGAGACAATCAATAGAACATCATCTCGTCCAAAGCCATCTCGAAAGGAAGTAGGTAGTGTAATTAAACAGTCACAGATACTCCATTATCGATCGGGCTCTGAGTCCCCGGGATCCCGGGACATTGGCTTCCGTCAACAATGAACTATTAAGGATCGCATCCCGCGCATATTGAGGTTGGTTTTCCCTTTCGAGCATCTTCACCTCAAGAACAAGCAGTGTACAGTTAAAGGTCTACGAGACAGGTCGGGGGAATACTATTAAGATTTGAGGTACATAATTAAGACAAGGTAAAAAAACTGAAGCACCCCATAGTCAAGAAGTACAAAATCTTTCTACTTAAGGCCTAGAAAAGGAAACAGCAACACAGAATAAGATCAAACAACCATTTTGATGGGAAGATGTATGTCCAAGTGATTCTGCCAACAGCAGTTTCTGCTGACTGCTTAATATAATGGCGAGACAGAACAAATCAGAATGTTCTGTTCACAGAGATCGGTAGCTTATGGAACCCAAGCACAAACACACACAAAGCAGCAAATAGCTACTCATGCAATTAACAGGCTGAGATGCCATAACTAATACGTAACGTTATTAGGAAGGTTGCGGATGACATTACTTTTCATGCCCATCTTAGAGCGCATAGCCTCTACACCTGATCTATTCATTGCTTTCATCACCTTCATCCTCACCCTGTCCTCCCTTGACTGCACAGTTGCCAAACCCATGCTCCGGTACCTGAAAAGGAGTACACATTTCCCCAAGGTAAGTATTTGACCTCACAACCTGAAAGATTTCAAATCAATCTAGACACCTTTTTTTCTCATTTAATTTTTTTATGTTTTATCTTTCTTTTTGAGGTTTTGGTTGATTTTTGTCACGACCTAGGTAAAGCAAGAAATTGATAGAGATGAAAGGTGGGCCAAGGAGAAAAACATAGAGAAAGGGTTGGCCAAAGAGAAAGAAAGACCTCTGATTATTGACATTTTTACCATCAGCCCTGGAAGAGTTAGAGAATGGGAGAAACGTGACAATAGAAAAATGGGAAAAAAAGAACAAGAACAAGAAACCTCGACTTAAGTATATGTGCAGACGGATCCTCGATAAGTTTAAGGAAAAATATTGGAAAACAAGGCAAACCTTGAGGCTAATGCAGCAGTGATAGCAGCAGTATTTGCAGGCGAAGGACGAGGTTTCTGGCGGTAATAGCGCAAATACTCTCTGGATCCAAGCGCTCTGGTTGATATTCCATCATCAGTTCTTTTAGTTATGACGAGCTCAGACCCGCCACTCCCGAGTTCCACAGTGGTACTCAATTCATCTGTAGCAACAAGTTGCTTCCCCTCTACATCAACATAACTGGAAAAAGGAAGATAGGGACACCATAGCCGTAAGCTATCACATATGTTGATGTCAAAAATTACATGCTAAACTAAAAACCTGGAAACAGTATAGAAAACCGAAAATAGATGCATTAAATAGAAGAAATCATATGTAAAAGCAAAAACCTGCTGCTATAATCATAAAAGTCTTCCAATTCTGCTTCTTCTTCATCACCACCATCACCATAGTGTACTTTGCAATGACTTTTTGCCGCCATATGCTTCCTTACTGCTTCCATACTGTTGAAAGGATGGCGTCTATCATTGCAGTACAAACACAAGAAATCTCTTTTGACCTGACAAAATCATCAAACAAAGCCTAAATAGTGAGATAATACAGTTAGGGAAAACAATTTTAAAAAAATAGAAAAAATCATAAAATGTACTAGTAACTATAAATCTACTTTGGCGTAAAATATTCTTGCCTAGACGAAAAACTTAGAGAATACTAAATTTTCGGACAAAGACTTGAGTTGGCTTTGAGCTGAGTTGAATTGTTCAAGAAACAAAAACGTTGGCAATCACTTGGCACAAATCGATCAATTAGCATCCACGTACATGAGTTGTATTTTCCATACATGAGAATGAAAATGTAGTAATGCAACAATTTTTCAAACAAATGCTTTGCCAAATAAACATGGTCAATCAAAATAATACTATAATGTCCCAAACAGAATGACTTGAGGTCTTATTCTTTTACAAATTGAATGTCATTTTCCATGAAAATTGGCTTACATAAATACAAAAAGAAGTGCATTCCCATTCATGCCAAAATGAGTGCCACATGTATTTATTTTGTTCAGATATGAATCAGTTTTTAATTCAAACTGGTTCATACATGCTTCAAATCACAACATAGAGCCGGTTGCTAATCAAGCAATAAATAAATAATTAAAAACCATATATAGTTTTGTTAATTACCACACTTCTATAAAAGTGACACTCAATTCAGAAACAGATACTATCAACTAATGGGATTCTGAATGTAAAATGAATTGCTGACCTTAAGGCCAAGATAAGTAAGAAGCCCTTTCGCATCCTTTAGATACTCAATATCGGGTATGAAGAACCCATGGTGCTTGTGCATATGAACCATGCAGCTTTCAACAGTATCATGCTCTACATCACACATAAAGCAACATGATGGGTCCAACTCTTCCTCATAGCCATCATCATCGTCATTGACATCACTATCGTCTTCAGAGGGTGCCTCATTCATCTTCATATGATTCAACGATTCAGCCATTTCACCGAGTAAGTTATCCGCTGGATCAACCTCCTCCCACTCATCACTTCCTTCACTGTCTTCAACATCTTGCACTTTCTGGTGTGTAGGCTTATTCAAAACACGGGGTGGGAGTGGCTTAATTATCGCATTCTCCTCATCTTGATGACTTGTTCCCTGGGAAGCTCGTAATATGTGACTCCGGGACTTAAGATGCTGAGCATGAGCCTTGGAACTTCTATATCCTTTGCCACAAAGAGCACAGCTATACATCATAGGCGTCGCACTTAACTTACTTCTCTCTTCAGTAATAGCAGATTGTCTGGCCAAGAAAAGGGCTTCTGTCACCCCTGGAACCCCTGCAACCTGATTTATAATGATCACATACAAATCATGACAAATATTGTACAGACACCAATTAATCTAATGCAACAGAAGCTCAACGAACATGAAAAGTAGAACAAAAACTCTTATAACGGAAGATACTAAAGAGGAACGTGACTTAAGGTGCAAATAAAGCATATACATCTCTCCATAAAGCTTGGGCCACAAACCTGAAAAGATGAGAAAAAATGTCACCATCAGGGGGAAGCTAAACTAAATACATTAGAGGATTATCCTGCGAAGGTAGACCTAAACTCAACTCAACTTAGCCTGTCCCAATTATTCAGGTCACAGAAGTAGTGTTTTTTTTTTCAAATTGGTCCGACACAAGGTCATCACGCAAGCCATGCTCATCAATATCCTCCTTTATTACTAACACCCATGTTAGTTTTGGTCTTCCCCTACTTACAGTTTGGTTATTGATCATGTTAGTGAGATTGCAAAGTCTGGTGAACATAAGACTTGAGGTCAGCAGGTCAGCAAACTTCAAGGCATCTGAAGTATGCTGGTAAAGACTTTCTCAAAGGCTGCTGGTGAAAGGCTTATGAAGTCTACTGGAGAAGGCCTTGGAAGAAGCCTGCTGGTAGAGGCTTCTGCTAGTCTATTATATTAGTGTGATGGTTATTGTAGAGAATCAAAAAGTTAGTTACTTCCCTCCTAGTATAAATAGCAGTAGTCTCTGTAATAGAAATTAAGTTGATCTTTTAAGTTCATTCAATACTCTGTACTCCTTAACCCTTGACTTGAGGGTTTTTCATTCAATCAATTTGATCATTCAACCAATTCTTGATTGAATTTGTGAATCTTAACATGATATCAGAGCGAATCGATCTCTTCCTGTGATTTGTTCTGAAATTGGAATGCTCTGCTTCGGACTTGTTGAGATTTTGGGGGTTTTTCTACAAGAATTGGAGGGTTTCTCAATTCGGTTCTTCAAATCAATAATTCCTTCTTTGATTCATGGAATTTGCTTCACTATATTGCTTCCGCTACTATTCCTGATTGTTTTCTTCAAATTTATCGATCATCTTGATCATTACTCTGTTTTTCGATAATAAAAACCCTAAACCCTAAACCTTATTGCTCGTCATGGCTGAAGAAATTGATGAATATGAACTTGAAAACGATGTTGATCAATTACAAGTCTCTCATCCCCTGTATATTCATCCTAATGATCATCTTGGAATGATGTTAACTAATGAGCCTTTAGGCGACACCAATTTTGGTCAATGGAAAATTGATGTGATGCGTTCTTTTTCTAGTAAGACAAGATTGCACTAGTTAATGAATTGCAAAAACAACATGTATAACCTCCAAAGTATTGGCCATTCTGGGATAGATGTAACAATATGGTGGTTTCTTGGCTGCTTAATTCCATGAATTCTGATATTAGATGAAGTGTTACTTCGCTACAGCCAAGGAAATTTGGGATGACTTGACCGTACGTTTTTCTCAAAGTGATGCTCTAATGATTTACCAATTTAGAAAGAATATTATGTTTTGTAGCCAAGGAGACTTGTCAATCAATGCCTATTTTACAATTCGAGGCCTTTCAGATCAATTGACAAGTCTTATGCATATTCCTAAGTGCACATGCAATTGTAACTGCCCTTGGGGTCCACCAAGAATGCAAGATGACTATGATTATATGATGAAGTTAACTCAATTTTTGATGGGGTCGTCAGAAAATTACACTGATGTTAGAGGTCAGATTTTGAGGATGACTCATTTACCTACCATGCAAAAGGTATGCTTATGCAAGAAGAGAGTCAGAGTCTGCCAATATGAAGTCACTAAGGATGTGTTTGGATGGTTGGTTTTTTGTTAAGTTTGATTTGTTTTGTATGTTTTTTATGGTTTTGTGGTTTTTGATTTTTTTTGGTTAATTCCCATGTTACCCTTAAAAGTTTGAAAAATTACATTAAATGATTGGAGAGAAAGAGATAGAGTGTTAGTTATAATTTAATGTGATGTTTGATAGGATATAAATGTGGTATAGGGGTATGTAAAATTAATAGGTATGAGAGAGAAAACCATGGTTTTTGAAACCAACCAAGTGAACAAAAAAAATGGTAGTTTTCGGAACCACGGCTCCAAAAACAACCCAACTAAACACATCCTAAGTGTTCAAGATCTGTCACCAGCCTCAGTGAGTAAATGCTCAGGGTCTTCAAATTCATTCGGTCAGAATACTCGAAGGATCTTTAAGAATAAAGGTGTAAAAGAGAAAGGAAAACCACGGTGTAATTTCTGTCATTGGATATCACATACCATAGAGAAGTGCTTTTACATTACTGACTATCCGGACTGGCATCCTCTTCATGATACTAAACCTGATTTAGCAAAGCTAGCCAAGCACAGAAATAAGCAAAGTAATGCTTCTACTGCTGCTGCTATATAAACTCCTACATGTTCTGAGATAACCTCTTCAAATCCAGTATCTGGATTGACTGCAGAACATTATCGAACCTTCATAAATCTCTTGACTCAAGCCGATATAAATTCCTCTACATCATCATTTGAAATGCTGAAGTGCATCCGGCATGTATCAGTTACTAGTCCTGTTTGTTTAGCAAGTCAAAGCATTATGCCTATCCAATGATTATTGATACTGGGAGTACTGATCATATCATACTTCATTCAAATCTCATACCTGTAAATTCCTCAATATATCTTCCTCCTGGTAAAACATCTCCCATTACTCACAAACGCACTTTTTATCTTACAAATGATATAGTTTTGCACAATATGCTCTATGTGCCTGACTTTAAATTCAATTTGCTCTCTGGTAGCAAAGTTGCCAATGATAGCAATTACGGACCAAGCTCAGAAGATGTGCAAGGGGATTGGTAAACTTGAAGGGGGATCTACAAATTTATAGCTTTAGTGTATATATCCATAATTACATTTATAGTTACAGGTTGCAATTTCTTTCAAGAAAAAGAAGCATATAAAATATACTCCCTCAGTTTCGTTTTAACTGTCATAAAAGCGATATTTTACCCTCACAAGGGACAATTAAATCGAAAAGCAGGGAGTAATATGTTGCTCAACATTATGTCTCGATTTATTTGGAGACTAGTTCGACATGAAGATTGTTTAGCTTGGTTTCGACATTTTGGTCTTCGTTCTCGGTACCACAATCTTATTCTCTACATCTCTCTTACTTTTAACTTTAACTATTACCAACATAAATATATTTGCGGACTTAGCAATGCCACCTACATATGCTTAACATCCAATCATTCCAGCTAACGCTTGCATCCACCCAATTACCACGCCTGCTGGCACTTAGGCACAGGGTTAGCGGATTGCTTATTGCCCGGATACCTTCAGATATAAACATTGCTTCTTCTCCCAGAAAAGAAGTTCACGACCGGTGGGTAACACAAAACCAAGCCAAAAACCCACTTCTCAAACAAAGTGAACCTCATAGACATGGCGGATGGTTGACAGTCTGATCAGTTTCTACCTACTAGGGTAAATTCAATAGCTACCCACTGCTGAATAAAGCAGAATTCACCTCTCCAAACGGTGAGGGAGCAAAATCAAAATCCATTCAAGAGATATGGTGTTTTCAAAATGCTTCTTCAAGTACCAATTTTTGATCCGACCCTTCAGAACTCAATTGGGTTATAGATGGGAGAGTCCGTTTCTAGCTCAAAATCCGATCTTTTCAAGATTTTATTTTCTTCCCTGGCTTGGATATCTCGCAAGTAGAATACGATTAAAGAGCATGCTTAGAGAAAGAGGGAAATCGAAATAGACAAACCTTGCGTTTAAGGTTGTAACGATGCCATTCGGACTTGTAATGAAGCTTCTGCTCAGAATCATCTTCGAATTCTTTGTTGCACGCGTTGCACGTTAATCCAGGCATCTTTTATCTTCTTCTTTCTTCCCTCCTTCCTTTTCCCAAGAAATTCAATAAAGCAAGTGGTAAAATATGTCCGTGAGGGAGGTTGCGGCGGCGGATTGGCCAGCGTAGGGAGGAAGGAAGGGAGAGGTAACAAATAGGGGAATAGGGCGGCGAAAGGGTTCTCTTCTCTTCTCTTGCTTAGTCGGTGAAAGGAAGGAAAGGAAACCACTCATCTGTTTTTGCTTACGCAAGTGTGTACGTTTTTTGCACCCAACGCAATTCGGTCGGTATGTCACTCGATAAATAATTTTGTACAAACAAAAATCCACAAAAAGCCATTATTCACACCACACCATTTTGCGGTCATATAAAATTTAATAGTCTACTTAAAAAAAAAAAAAATTGAGATTGCAACTGCAGTTCCACCGACCCTGTCTTGAGCTAACGTGAAGGAAGTAAATCGTAGGATATGCATCACAGGAGCCAGGGTGAAGAGCTAACGAATAGCCCCAGGGCTCCTAAACCTTAGGTCACTCCCGCTTGTAACAGAGTCAATTCCACTTTGCGGGGAATCGAACCCTGCACACTACCGCGCTGAGCCCTATCCGCCCTCCCCACTGTGATATATAGAACTAGAAGGGGTGGACGTGTATAATACTTAGATTATAAGGAGATATTGAAAATTTAGCAAACTACAAGGAGTATCGATGCAAACTATTCATGATTTTGTTAATATATATCCGGTGTTCTCCAAATACATGGTAATATTCTTTAACTAAACATTATTCATATTGACCTATGGCTGGAAATCGGATGGATCGGATCGGAAATAGGGGGTTTTGAAAAAATTTCGGAATAGAAAAAGTCTATTCCAATTTCCATCCAAAAAAAATCGGAAATGTATAATACATTCCAAATCCGAAATCATGTAGGTTGTGTTCTCCTGGATGATTTTTATCCAGGATTTTTGATTTTTGACTTTTCTCTCTCATTGGTCCCACAGTTTTTTTTATCTATCTCTCTCTTACTTTTTACTTTAATCATTATAAAAACCCAAAATTCAAATCAATAAAGCACTCATCCAAACGCAATTTTTTCGGAATTTCGGAAATTCCAAATTTCCGAAAACTTTGGACTTTTTACGGAATTTCGGAAATTTCGGAAATTTTGGATTTTTTTTTGTAATTTTGTTTTTTTTTTCTGAAAATCTTGAATTTTTTTAGAGATATAGAAAATAATTAATAAAGCTATTACATCCATCATAATAACTAAAGTAAACATGCAAGAATTCAAAAAGACTGATTTTCTTTTTAGAAAACATCTATAAACAATTCAAAAAGAGTCAATGTAGTTTTGGATGATAACAAGCATCAGCAAATAACTTTGATGTCAACACTAGTCTCTTCTTTTCAAAGTGGTAAATTAAGCATTTCTGCAGTCCATATAGCCCCTTGCATAATCAAAAACGTTGAGTCTCCCGATTCAGTTATTGTGCGACGAACACAGTATTTAATAGTTATAACATAAAAAATATAGTCGATATTTGTTTTAGAAAAGCAATGATATATTTTATAAGGATTCAATATCGTCCAACAAATTCAAATTTATGAACTCTAACAACGATGACTCCAA